>CAUYLG010052030.1:0-72038 GCA_963573385.1 Cacajao melanocephalus | reverse complement strand
TTTTTCTCTAATCTTGCCTTCTCGTTTTATTTCATTGAGTTCATCTTCGACCTCTGATATCCTTTCTTCTGCTTGGTCAATTCGGCTGTTGAAACTTGTGCATGCTTCGCGAAGTTCTCGTGTTGTGTTTTTCAGCTCCATTAATTCATTTATACTCCTCTCTAAGTTGTCCATTCTCGTTAGCATTTTGTTAAATCTTCTTTCAAGGTTCTTAGTTTCTTTGCATTGGGTTAGTACCTGTTCTTTTAGCTCACAGAAGTTTCTTATTATCCACCTTCTGAAGCCTGATTCTGTCAGTTCGTCACACTCATTCTCTGTCATGCCTTGTTCTTTTGCTGATGAGGAGTTGCGATCCCCTGTAGGAGGAGAGGCATTCTGATTTCGGGTGTTCTCAGCCTTTTTGCACTGGTTTCTTCCCATTTTTGTGGATTTATCCACCTGTCGTCGTTGTAATTGCTGACTTTCAGATTGGGTCTGAGTGAACGTTCGGCTTCTTGGTGATGAAGTTTTTTCTGTTTCTTAGTTTTCCTTTGGCAGACGCCCCTTCCCCACAGAGCTTGGCCTTCCTGGGTTCAGCTGTGCTTACTGTGAAACTCTCAGTCCTCAGCGCTTCCAATTGCTGTTCTCCTTGTGGAGGTGGGACCAGCCGAGCCTGACTCAAAGGGCACCCAGTCCGTATACTCCGCACTGAGAAGCGCTGCGCCGCGCCGTGGCGCAGGCAAAAAACAGCTGCACCGGCCGAAAGAGTCGCGCTGGAGACACGTGTGGCTCCTCCGCCGGGAATCTCCCAGTTTGTGGTCCACAGAAATTCGTCTGAAATTGCGGTGTCCTCTCGCTCTCTGCGCTTTCACTGGGAGCTAAAATCCTGAGCTGTTGTTAATCGTCCATCTTGGATCTCTCCGCCTGGTAATGAAGTTTTTTCTGTTTCTTAGTTTTCCTTTGGCGGACGCTCCTTCCCCGCAGAGCTGGACCTTCCCGGTTCGGCTGTGCTTACTGTGAAACTCTCAGTCCTCAGCGCTTCCAATTGCTGTTCTCCTTGTGGGGATGGGACCAGCCGAGCCAGACTCGAGGGGCACCCCGTCCCGTCCCGTTTACTCTGCACCGAGAAGCGCCGTGCTGGGGCGCCGGCAAAATAGCCGCGCCAGCCAAAAAAGTCGCGCTGGCGACCTGTGTGGCTCCTCCGCCGGGAATCTCCCAGTCTGTGGGCAACAAAAATTTGAAAGTGCGGCGTCCACTCGCTCTCTGCGCTTTCACCGGGAGCTACAATCCTGAGCTGTTGTTAATCGGCCATCTTGGATCTCTCTCCTCACAGGTAAATTAATCTATAGGTACTATTAATTCTTCATTATTAAAGACAGAAGTACATGTTTGTTTATATAAGTAACTCAGAACAAATAATGTGTCAAAACACATAAATTTTATTATTAGTAGAGTATAATTAAATTTAAGAAGCCCTTACTATGTGCAAAGTACAGATTCTGTGTGAGATACAAAGAAGGCCTGGTTCATATCTTTAGGGAGCCTGGAATCTCATGAGGCAACAGACCAATGCACATTTTGCAACCAATTGAGGTGTAAGAGACAATATGAGAATTGCTATGAGCAAGTTTATTCAGTCACTCAACAAGTATTCGAATGCACTGTGTGAACTCTAAAAGTAAACTACTTCTCTCTGAGGCAGGCGAGGCAAGGTCACAGAAGCTTTATGGAACTGAGCATTTGGGCTGGTCTTTAAGAAGAGGTTAAAATTCGTCAGGCAAAGCAGAAGGGAGGCAGGTGTGACACAGGTCATGTGGGAGTCAAAGGCGTGGGAAAGTATAGGGTGTGCTTGGGAAATAGTGAGTAGTAGGGTTGGGCAAGAATCAAAAATGTGTAATTAAAAAAGGAGGAGATAAGGAGAGATATGCCTGAAAAGATCAATTGTGGCCAGATTCCAGGTGGCAACATTGAGAAGCTTGAACTTTATTCTGTAGACATCAAAGTCTTGGGACAGAGAGATCATATGGATTTATCTGTGCTGTCAGACAATATGGCAGTCAGTGAAGTAAAGGAGGAGACACTGGAGGAGAGGAAACTCAGGAAGGGGCTCTCGTGAGAGCTCAGACAAGAGAGATCCAAATTAGGGTGGAGTGGGATGGAAAAGAGAGATGGATATAGAAGACATGGAGGAGTAAGAATTCACAGAACATGACACTGATTTGGACATGAGGCTGAGGAGAGGACAGAGTTGCTGATGAATCTTCTAGAGTGTTGCCCTCAGCAGCCCAGCCTTGGACAAATTTTTGAAATAGGTTGGCCTCATTTTTTGTCACCTCAGAGAGCTCAGTGCAATACCTCTCTTCTGCTGGCCAGGGTCATGTGTGTTTACTTCCTTTCCATTGTCAAATCTGTCATCTGGAAAAGGTGTGAAATTCATCTTGAATGTAAGAATTTACAGTGCTATCCTTCCCAGGTATTTGCCTTTCAATAGATCTCTGGGCTTTAAGGTATAGATAAGAACCTCTAAGAAGGAAATTTCTATCCTTAGCTAGTCATTTTCCAATGTGTTTCTCTTCCTTTCAGAATAAGCTTGAAGTTTCAGAAGGTGCGTCCTGTAGCCCCATTCTCTGATAGGTTCCTGGTGCCTGTGACCATTCAGCAGCCCTCCCTTGGTGTGTCTACAAGTTTTTGTCCTTTTTCTGTTCAGGGTACTCTACTCAGCAGCTATAGCTTGTTGGCCCTTATGATTTGGGCAGGTGACCTGCTACCTAGGAAGTGTTTTATTCTCATGCTTCATGTACTTCAAACTTTGCCTTGGTCCAGCCGGATATTCAAAACACTGAATGATTTTACAGCCCAGCCACTGACTTGTCATAAGGAACACTGAGAACACCAACTGTAAACAACTGTTAGGGCCATATCAGAACAGCCAGCTGAGTATCCACTTGGACACTGGCATCTTCTGGGTTACAACCACCTTGCAATTAAGGATGAGCTAACAGACCTGTAATCAGGAACCACACCCAGTCTTTTAAAAACCAGATTAAAACAAAATGAAAAATAAAATGCAATTCACTGCACTGTCACTGAATTTCCAAAGATTAGTAATGCTAGTCCACTAATAATGATCCATAACTGTCTCTTAGGCAAGGCAGGAAGGAGGCATGGAAATTCGGTGCTGTGGCACACTCCCTCAACTTTAACCTTTCTTCCTTGTGCAACATGGGTTTTTTCCCCCAGTGCCTTTGAGATGTTCTGGAGAATAGAAATCAAAGCTTCCCCCCATTTATTTCCCTGCTGCATCCCACTCCCACACACAGCCCAGGGCAGCGTACTCGTGACCCAGTGAGCCTGTGTGTCATGACAGGCTGGCTAGCCTTTTATTAATACCCAAGATTATTCACTCCCCTTTTTATTTGAAAGAGCCAAATAATTTTAAATACCACCCATAAGACTATAGCTGTCCCCAGAAATGGAATTCTGATTGAATTCCTACTGCTCCTTTAAGAGTCAACTTAAATGTCACCTTTAAATAATAACTGCTGACATTTACCCAGAGCTTACTCTGAGCCAGGCACTTTGCTAAGGGCTTCTCATGGATTTCTCATTTCATCCTCAAAAAAGAAGAAAACAAAAACAAAAACCTCCGAGGTAAGTACTAGTATTATCCCCATTTTACAGATGTGGAAACTGAGAGGTTAAATAACTTACCAACATCTCATAGCTGGTAAGTGGGAGAGTCAGCAACCTAACATCTAGATCCCCAGCATTGTTTCATAGCAGGTATTCAATAAATGACCCAAGGGATGGGCACAGTCATTGTTTTCCTTTGCGCTGTCTTCTCTGCAGTGGCCCTCACATTTGCAGTGACTTGACCAGCACCTGTCTTCCCAAACTCAACAAGGCCACTGCTATATCCCCCAAGACCTGGCACCACGCTTGGCATGCTGCAAGCCTGCAATAAATATTTGTGGAAATAAGAGATAGAAGGAGGAAAGAGGGAAGAACAAAAAGCCTTTCTAGTTTGAGGCTTGAAAAATACAGTGACCCGAAACAAACTTCAGAATGAAAAGAAGCTGAGGGCTGTCCTGGCCTAAGGTTTAACATGCCAGAGTGATGCCAGACATGGTGATGAGTGCCTTTAACCCAGCTACTTGAGAAGCTGAGGTAGGAAGGTCCCTTGAGACCAGGAATTCAAGACCAGTCTGGGCAACATAGCAAAACCCAGACTCAAAAAACCCAACCAAAAAAAACAAAAGAACTCCACCAGGATTCCAACCCCAACTCTGTCACTTACTGGCCACACGACCCGCATGCATATTGCTTTACTTTGAGCCTCAGTTTCTACCTCTTGTAAAATAGTTTTCTTTTTTGGAGTTATGAAAATTAAATGAGATGACACACATGACTGAGCCCAACAAAGTGCCTGCTACTCAATAATTGTTGTTAAGTAGGAGATACAAGGAAGAGGTTGGCATATTTCACCTCATATAGAGGAACATGTAGTCATCACTGAGATATAACATATTGCATGAGACCAGTAACTGTTTCGAGTGATCCAACCAAATGACTATATGTCTAAACATTAAAGTATGAAATATGAAGTATCATCAGGAACATCAATTTTATGTCTCAATGCCAGCTTTACTGAGATGTGTAACTGTTTATATTTATAATGCAAATGTATTACACGATTCCTGGTCAGAAGAGTTGAAACGTCTGTTCTTTTCTCTCCCTCTTCCTCCCTCCCGAGAGTATGTACTCCTTCCCCACACTCTCCATCCAGCACCCTTCATCTGCCTGTCACTTTTCAAAGACAAGCTCCTCAGAATGAAATCTCTGCTGTCTTTGTTTTCCTAGTTTCCATTTTGTATCCTAAAATATTCACTCCAAGTTCCGCTTGACAGACGTCCCTAATCTAATCTCCACGTCTGCTTTCTAATTTTCACAGTCAGGATAAAACAAATAGGTTGGAGTTAATTGCCGGAGCAGCGGGCCGGAGCGCTGAGCTGTGATTTATGAGCTGAGTGCAGGCGCTCTGCAACACATTTTTCTTAATTTATTTTTAATGAGTCTCTCAATTAATTTTCTTGGAAACATCTTAATGATGTCGGAGGCGGGTGTTAATGAGGTCTGCACCAGCTCCTAATTTTGCATATTTTAAAGTGCCTAATGTCATTATGCACCCTTTCTTTCCGTTTTAAGAAGAGATGTAGCGGGGAGGATTATTGTTGAACAGAGAATTTTCACTCTTCATGCCTCAGTCTTTGCTTAACCTTTCCGGCTTTATGGGCTTTTGGTGTTCTCAGCACAATCACATGCTCCCTGCTTTCCTTCCCCACCCTCGCTCTCTCTAGGCTCACTTAGGCTGAGGAGCTGCAGCAGGAAAGGGAGGGAAAGGGCACAACCCCCAGGAAACTGAGAGTTCTAGGGAGCAGTCAGTAGCTCTAGTGAAGATGTCCAGAGGGTACTTTTGTGAAGCTGATCGACCTTTCCCAAAGCAGACAGTGAACAGGGAAAAATGCAACTGGAAGAAACAACTTGAGGTATATTGTGTTCTTACCATCTGGCCATTTGTTCAGAGCCCTGGGTCACCTGAGTGTGTCTGCAGAGCCTGGGGCACCGGATCCATAGGGTTGTAGCACTGTCCACCTTGCATCCTGCGAGGCCTGGAGAAAAATGCCCGAGTACTGTCTCTGAGCTCTCTCATACCTCCTGTCTCCACTTAGTCTTCATCATTCTTCATTCTGTATTTGCTAGTTGGAGCTCATTTTTCTGATTAAATAGTCATTAAATGTTTATATAGAAAAATCTAAGAAATGCAAAAGAATTTATCAAATAAGGGAAAACCAAGCCCTACTGCGTAAAGACAACCTCTATTCAAATTCTGGTGCATTTCCTTCTAGACATTTTTTTTTTCCTATTCATGGGCTTTTGGTTTTATTTTATGCATTTGTGATGATACTGCATACCCTTTTTTCCATTTAACATTATAACATTAGGTAACATGCTTCCTTCAAATATCATTTTTAATGGCTGTTTAATATTCTGTCTAGCAGATTTGTCATATTTACTAAACCACTCCACTGCAGCTGGCACCTAAGCTAGTTCTCAAACTGTTATTGCAAATACTTGGTGATGAACATCTTTGTATACTGAAAGCTTTTTTAAAAAATTAGACATTAGTTCCTTTGGAATAACCTGAGGTATTATTGATTTAAAGAGTATAATTCTTTTTAAGCTCTTGATATATATTTCCAAGTTACTGTTCAAAGAGTTATGCCAGTTCATTTCCCACTGTAATACATGAGTGTGTCTGTTTCTTCAATCTTGTGATATTATGGAGTATTATACATTTGTAAACAATATTTGGTAAGCTGGCATTTTAAATGTATTTCTTTAATTTCTCCACAAGTCCCCTCTTTGGGTAATGTTCCAGTTAAACTGAAGGCTGCTTTCTCTAAAGAACTTTCTAGGCTATGAACCCTAACGTGACCAAGACCTAGATTCTTCTGGTGCATAGCAGAGTCTAAGCAAATCTGTATTATATTGGCTTGTCCACAAACTAGAAAATTGAGGCCATATCTCTCCTTTGGCTTCCCTGCTTTCCTCTGTGAAGGCTCTCTGCCTTCATTGCCTTTCTGCTGATGATTCCAAATCTGTATCTCATCCCTCTTCTTCTTTTTCTGGAATGCCAGCCTCAAATTTCATAACATCTGAGTGTCCCACCTCCACCTGAATCTGCCAATGACCTGTCCGGCTCAGCGTTTCCAAAACTGAGTGCACATCTCCTCACTGATGTTTTCTATGTGGAGCAAACAAGCCCCCCAGCATCAAGCAGCTTCCATAGGCACCAGACATCGGTCTTCTGCAGGGTCCTTCCTCACAGGCCCCTAGTACATGCACATTCAGTCAGTGAGCAGTCCTGTGGATATACCTGCCCATGCCTGCCTGGGTGCCTCTTCTCTCCCATCTCTGCAGTCCTGCTTCAGATCCGTCTCTTGCCTAGACTAGTGCAGAAGTCTCCCTGCAGTCTGCCTTAGTCCTTCACAGTGCCAGAGCACTGTCTTTCTAACACAAGTAAAAAGCGCTACAGCAATTCTCTCCTCCTTGAATAGAGAATACAGTTCAGAATCCTCAGTAATACATCATGGTGACTACGGTTCATAACAATATATTGTATATTTGAAAATTGCTGAGTCAATTTTAAGTGTTCTCACCACAAAAAAATAAGTATGTGAGGTAATGTATATGTTAAATAACTTCATTTAGTCATTCCACAATGTATACATGTATCAAAACATCATATTATATACCATAAATAGTTTTTACTTAATTTAAAATAATTACTTAATTTAAAAAAAAAATCCTCAGTGTGTCGTGAGGGGCTTTCAAACCATTTGTCCTCTCTAGTGTATTACACATTTTTCAAATATGCCATGCCCTTTGTTGGGGTTACTTCCTAAGCTTGTGATGCCCTTTTTCCCACACCCCATAGAACAATTGCATGCAACCTCTTCCCTGAAGGTTGCATGCAACTGCACCTTTTCACTGTGGTTTCAACACACCTGGAATATACTTTGCACATGGTAGATGCCTAGTGAACTTTGGTTAGGGAGTGTAGGGATAAGGCATCTGTAGAAATATGTGCCCTTCAAAGCTGTTACCTGCTGTACTTTCTGGAATGTTTGCACACAAGGTTAGAAGTTGATATTTGAAATTTTAAAGAGTCTTTCAACTTGAGGACTAGATGTTAATATTTAAAATGTTTAAGTATTAGGCCAGATGTGGTGGCTCATGCCTGCAATCCCACCACTTTGGGAGGCCGAGGTGGGTGGATCATTTGAGGTCAGGAGTTCAAGACCAGCTTGGCCAACATGGTAAGACCCCCATCTCTACTAAAAATGCAAAAATTAGCTGGCATGGTGGCTGTAATCCCAGCTACTCAGGAGGCTGAGGTAGGAGAATCGCTTGAACCTAGGAAGTGGAGGTTGCAGTGAGCCGCAATCGTGCCACTGCACTGTAGCCTGGATGACAGAGTGAGACTCGGTCTCAAAAAATTTAAGTATTAAGAATCCTTCAATCTGGGAAAAATCATTTCTCAAGGCATTTCTATTTTCTGGTAGATTCCATTGATTTTTGCTGGACATTCGTTAATTTCCATTAAAGGATCTATTGAGTGATTCCCACTAATTCCTTGTGCTTAGGGTAGGTATCGCCAGAAAGTTCCCTAAGAAAAGAACACAGATTTTAGCTTTAGGTGCTAATTGGTTCAAATAAGATTCTGTATCCAGATGCAGACCTAAATACCTAGTAGTCTTAGAGTTTAAACAGGATCTTTCAAGCATTATCTTAAAGCTGAAGGATTTTTTTTAAGCCTTTTGACCAATAGCAACAACTCCACTACAACTGTGTGAATCTGGCCTTTGGCCCAAACATTCGTCAAATAAATTAATACACTACAAGTGAAACTCTGACATCAGAGGCCTTGTTTTGGAGATATTTTTAAGCCCTAGATTTACATAGAGATCATCAGTGGAAGAAAGCAAGATGGGAAGGCAAGGATAATATCAGTAGTTTTAGATATGAGGTTGAAAATGACTGGCTTTGAATATGATACATAGCATTTCTATCATTTCTAGTATTGACCATTATGTTTTACAGTTTTTTAAATAGTATCATTAAACAAATTCCTTGTTTTATTTTTAATTTTAAAATTTTTCTAGCAAAGTGTATTGTAATGATAGGTTTTGCTGTAACAAATAACTTATTAAAGTCCTAATAGGATTTGCTGTAACAAGTAACCTCAAATTTCAGAGACTTAACATGATGAAAGTTTATTTCTTGCTTACACCAAGTTTAAGGTAGACAATTTTAGTAGGATGGCACTTCTGGGCCTCTCCCTGGTGACCCAGGGATCCAGGCTCTGCTTTCCCCTAGGGCAATCTTGGTGTCTTCTGCTGGATCCTCTGTGGTGGGCTGGCCAATGAGTGAAGGGAGAGTTTATGAAGGGCCATCCTGCCTACCTCAGGGCCATCCATGGAAGTAGAATACTTCCTCTTAGTGGTATGCCAGACCTGACATATTACAACTCTCAAGAGTCACTTGTTAAATTTCGCAAGCTAGTTTTGAAACACAGGCATTATTACAAATTAAATTACATAAATATACCGTTAAGTAAAAACAAATTAAATGGAAAACAAAGGCAACAGAGGTTGAGTGTCCTTTATTTGAGATGATTGGGACCAGAAGTATTTCAGATTTCAGATTTTTCTCAGATTTTGGAATTTTTGCATATACATCAGGAAATATCTTGTGGAGTGGCCTTAAGTCTAAACATGAATTTATTCCTTTATGTTTCATATATACCATATACACATAGCCTGGAGGTAATTTTATATAATATTTTTAGTAATTTTGTGCATGAAACAAAGCTAGTGTACACTAAAAGCAAAGATGTCGCTGTCTCAGCCACCCATGTGGACAGCCTGCAGTTGTTTGGCATCATCATCATTCCTGGCTCTGACTTTGTATGCTACTGATAAACAATTGTTGTCTTACACTCATTCACATACAAGTACTTGACAGTAAAAAATGTGACATACCATTAATTCCATGAAAAAATAATGTGTCTGGGTAAATAAGCAGCGCAGTAGCATCCCAGAATACCTGCATGAGCTGTGAAACAACAGCAGCAACCAACAATAGCAGCTTTCCACTCCACCTATGATGCTGTGTTTTGATTACAAGATTACCATGCATCGTTTTGTTGTTGTTGTTGCTTTAAGTAAGACGAAACATCAGAAGTAGTTGAAGAACCAGGAAATGTGTCCTATAGGGATGAGGAGGCATTCTGCTGGCTTTTTAAAATGTTTCCTCCAGAGTCATCTGCCTCATTAACAACAGTTTTTATCTTAGAAGTCTCTCTTTGAGTTTATAAACTGACATGATTTCTTGTTCTGTTATGAACGTACGCTGCTTTAAGTGCTTCCAGAAGCCCATCACACGTTTTCACCACGTTGTCTCTAAGCGCTTTTTCTGCAGTGTTAACAATGTCATCTTGGCCAGGCACAGTGGCTCAAGCCTGTAATCCTAGCACTTTGGGAGGCCAAGGCAGGTGGATCACTTGAGGTCAGGAGTTCAAGACCAGCCTGGCCAACATGGTGAAACCTCATCTCTACTAAAAATACAAAAATTATCCAAGTGTGGGGATGCGCACCTGTAGTCCCAGCTACTCAGGAGGCCAAGGCAGGAGAATTGCTGGAACCCAGGAAGCGGAGGTTGCAGCCCAGATTGCGCCACTGCACTCCAACTTGGGTGGCAGAGTGAGATTCCATCTCAAAAAAAAAAAAAAAAAAAAACCATAGCAATGTCATCCTCAACACTGTGCACCTGTGTTTTAACTGCAACCCATCAAATGAGGTCAGGTGTGGAATTTTCTACTTACAGCATCATGTCTGTGCTCAAAAAGTTTCAGATTGTGGAGCATTCTGGATTTCTGATTTTCAAATTAGTGTTGCTCAACCTGTGACTATTCAAACATCATCATTTCATAATTTACTAAATTCAACTATTAGCTACACTTGAGATTATTTAGGCCACTTGTATGGATAAGCAGGAAATACTATACAGCAGTAGCTACTATGCATTTCTTCCTGACCCCATGTTTGAAGGCATCATGTTGATAGTTTGAAATAGACCATGGTGGGGATATTTATACCATGGAAACAGGCAAACACTATAAATCAGAGCTTGACTTATTGTTCTGTTGATTTTCTAGAGACTTCTTGTTTTGTTTTGTTTTTTTAAGATGGAGTTTCACTATTGTTGCACAGGCTGCAATGCAATGGCGTGATCACGGCTTACTGCAACCTCTACCTCCCGGGTTCAAGCAATTCTCCTGGCTTAGCCTCTCAAGCAGCTGGGATTACAGGCACCCACCACCACATCTGGCTAATTTTTTGTATTTATAGTAGAGATGGGGTTTCACCATGTTGGCTAGGCTGGTCTCGAACTGCTGACATCAGGTGATCCACCCACCTCAGCCTCCCAAAGTGTTGGGATTACAGGTGTGAGCCACAGTACCTGGACTGGAGACTTTTAAAAGTTATGAAGTATTGTTAATCCAGATTAAAAGCATGTTCTGTCTGTAGCCATTCCATTATGAATAGCACAAAATATTGAGAGAATATTCTTACAGTATTTGAAAACTGTTAACTGATTCAGCAAAGAAGCTGAATCAGCCTGGCAGTACTGATGAAGAAATCTGACGTATGTAAAAATCAACAAAAGCATTCTGAGATAATCAGTTAGCTATATGGAAATTACAACAGAGTACTGTGTATTTTAAAATGTAATTATAATATTAATTATAAATAACTTCCTATGCAACCCTTATATCAGCAACTTTATCATAAATTCAAATATATATGCATATGTTTTCTTCTGGAGGGCCAATTGTTAAACCCTTACCAGCATACCATTGCCTCTTCTTTTGCTTCATTGGCCAGAACTCAATCATGTAGTTTCAGCTAGATGCAAGGACTGGAAGGAATTAGATTAGCTATGTGTCCAAGAAGAAGAGAACCATGTATAAGAGAACACACTCATCTCTCTCCAGGAAAGACAACTCAAAGTCCTATTGAGTCACTTCATTCTGATTCAAAGTCTGGAATCTCTGGATGATGCAAAGATCTCTCTGTCATGTGACTCTTCTTGGTATGGCACCCAATGAACTAAAAGAAGTTATCTTTCCTTCCTTTCTTGTTTCCCTACTACTTATACTATAGTGAAGCAAGTGGCCTGCAATAATTGCAATTACAAATTCCCGTCAGAAAAGGAATGAAAGTGGGTATGCTACAGCCACTCACTCTTAACGAATGCTGGAATCCTATGGGGCAGATCTCTGCTTGTTTCTCTGGGCCTTTGTCATTTATACTCTACTGAAAGCAGTAAGTTTTTTCAACCCTTTGACTCTGCAAATGTCTGGACTCTTTGTATTCCCATTTATTTCTGTTTACAAACCTGCTAGTTCTCTCCTGAGTTTATCTCCTTAATAGCTTAGCAAAGGCTGCCAATAAAAACCAACACACATTACTAATAGTCTGCTTTCTAGACTCCTCCTCTAGAGCTGCCAGCTTGAGAGGAGACCTTATAACTAGTGAGTTACCACAGGTGACAGTCTTACCACCGCATACTCTGGGCCTTTTCTTTCCAGCTGGTGCTGATGGTGTCCTTGTCACTCACTGCCTGACCATTAAACCAGTGCCGCATATTTTTTATTTTTATTAGGGCACTGTTTCACTTCCATTTCTGTATTAATCAAATAGGACAGGCAAAGCTGTGATAACAAAGAAATTCTAGCAGCTTAACACAATAAACTCATTTCTGCCTAATGTTAAGTTCATGCAGATTCTTATCGTAGGGCAGATCTCTCAGTAATGATTCTGGAATAGAGGATTCTTCCACCCAGTGGTTCCATGTTCCCTGGGATTTCCTCAGAGTCCTCAACACTCAGCTAACCAACAAGCAAAGAAAGAGCAAGGAGGCCCACATGGTGTACTTTAGGGGCCGGGCCTGGAAGGGGTATATCCCACTTCCAGCCCGTGGGTCATTGGCCAGGACTAGTCACATGATCCCACTTACATGCAAGATAGCATATGTGCTTTGGTAGTGTAGAAAGAAGAGAAAGGAAAAAGAAGAGAAAGAGAGATTGGTAAGCAGTAGCATCTGTATACTCCCAAAGGGGGTAAAGGTAGTTAGTGTATTTATCCTCTTCCTGACAAAAACAAAGATCTTAAAATGCCTGAACGTCCCTCCTAACTTCTACCTCTCTTCCCTGTTAGGATTTTCTAGTATTATAGCTTCATCAACCTTTTGTATGAGCCAAGTGAGGTTTTTTGTTGTTGTTGGATGGGTGAGTGGTTGGTTTTTGTGTGTTTTTACAGTTAGTGCTTACTTATTTAACCAACATGTTTCACCTGTTTTGTTCACTGTTCCTCCTGTGTCGTCTCCTCTTTGGTGTAATTTGCCTTCTTGTAACTATTTCCTCTGTTCCTTCTTTCAGCAAGGGTCTAAGACAAGTAAACTCTTCATCTTTATGTGTCTGGAAATGTCTTATATAACCTTACTTTTGAATTATAATTTAGTTGGGTATAAAATTCAAGATTGTCAATTATTTTCCCTAAGAATTTTGAAGGTTGTTCTATCTTCTGATATGATTATCCTGACAAAAGTTAGCTGTCAGACAAATGGCTATTCTTTTGGAGACAATCTTGATTTTTTTTCTCTTTTTCTCTCTGAAAGCATTTATTACCTTACCTTTCTCTGCTTCACTATACTGTGTCTAGGTCTGGATTTATTTCTCTTTTGTTTTGCCCTGTTTGAGACTCTGTATGCTTCTTTAACTTAAGAGCTGATATCCTTCTTCAATATTGGAACTTCTGTTTTCTCAAAAATTGGTTCTTCTCCATTCTTTTGGTTTTCTTTTTCTGGAATTTCTATTAGACATGCATTGGCGGGTTTCATTCTGGGATTTCTTATTACTTCTCTTTCAAGCTGTACATTTACCTCACTGTATAGTAGTTTTTATTATTTCTTTTGGTCTCTATTCCAGTTTGCTCATTCTCACTTCAGCCATGTCTAATCTCTTTCACCCACCACTGAAGGTATATTTCAAGGACTGAGTTTTATTTCTGGAATTTGTATATTTTTTTCAATGTGTGTTGGCCCTTTTTATGATGCCCTAATCTTAAGTTTTCCATTCCTTTCATTAGCTTTTTGAACCTTTTAGATACATTGCTAAAGTTCCTTTTGTATTCCTCTAATTTCCATTAGTTCTTTGATATGATTTCTCCCTTTTGGTGTACCTGCTGACATCTCTTATAATGTTGGATTTATTCCTATGTTTTCTCACATTGTCAATTATCCTATTTTCACTGAAAGTTATCATTTGTGGGGTCCTACACACGCTCTGTATTATGAATGTGTCTTCATTATGCATTTCCATCATTAGGCTGGGAACTCTACATTCCAGACCAATTATTTTATGACACTTTCTAGACTCTGAGTTTCCATAGAGCATGATTAGTAATGGAATTTGGCCCCACATACATTAGGAATACTAATTTCTCATCATCAGTGCTGCATCCTGAAGCTGACAGAGTTCTTCTGACTGCACCATCTTTACACTGTTTGCAGAAAGACTCTAGGTTTCTCTCAGCATCTACCCCCAGATGGATTAAATCTCAGGCCTTAAGGCACAAATGGTTTCTGATTATGTCCATGAGCCATCTGACAGCATGTGCTATGAATTATCTTTATTTCTGACACCTAGAATGTTAATTTTCTTGATTTAAATTTTGTCTATGTATGCAATATTTAAATTTATGTTTATTTTTGCATTTATTTGTGTTCTCATATCAGTCTAGATGGCTAAGTTGACATCAAAGTAATATATGCAAAATTAGGTACTCAAATAGTATCAAAAACTTATAATGAAAAACAAGAGACTTTTTCCTACCTGTCCCCTGTGTACTGTCCTAGTTCTGCTCCGCAAGGGCAACACTTTCAACTCTTCTAGTTGTTTCTTCTGATAGTTACCTCCACACTTATATACAATGTATTTAAACTGCTAATTTTTTGGCAATGTTAGAAATTATTCAGTGACTGCATATTATGGTAAATGAGAACATAGTCATCTCATTCCACTGATCACTCCTTGTTTTGGTTATATGTTCAATATTTATGACAGGATAATTATGTTAATACTGTTCACTGTGGAGCCAAGTAGTGAAATATGATTGCATTTTCTTTCCAGTGCAAATTTGGAATTTCCTGTAAGTTTCCATTTGCTGTTTATATGTAAAATTTGCTACCTACTTATCCTTAATCTCTTCCCCAAAATATTCAACCATATCAGTTTTCACACAACTTTTCTGTATTAGTTATCTATCACTGTGTAACAAATTGCCCCCAAAACTTTGCAGCTTAAAACAATGAGCATTTATTATCTCACAATTTCTGTGGGAAAAGAAGCATACTTGGGTTAGCTGGGTCCTCTAACTCAGGATGCCTCACAAGGCTGCGATTAACGTATCAGCCAGGACTGCAGTCTTCTCAAGGTTCAACCAGGAGAAGATCTTCCAAGGCCACTCCAGTGATTGTTAGCAGGATTAGTTCCTCATAGGCTTTGGCTAGGACTCTCCCTTGGTTTCTTGTCACATGGGCCTCTCCACAGGGCAGCTCACAATCTGGCTGCTGGCTTCATCAGAGCAAGCAAGTGAGAGAGCAAGATGGAAGCCAGAGTCTTTTTAAACCTTCATATTGGAAGGAACACCCCATCACTTTTATCATAGTCTGTTTATTAGAAGCCAGTCACTAGGTCCAGCTCAAGAGGAGGGGATTATAGAAGAAAGGACTACAGGTAGCCTGAGATCACTAGAAGTCTCTTAGAAGATGGCTACCACACCTTTTCCTCACCCACCAGGGTTCTTGCTCTTATCTGGACCACTTAATCTCTAGTCCTGCTCTCAGTTGACATCTTGAGAGTTTCCTTCACCCCTTTCTTAAGTGGATATCTGTTTCCTGGACCCCATGGTCTCCTTTCTTGGTTTACTCTCTCTCATTTTAGGAGAGCACATCTGTAGCAAGTGCTGTCAATTAAAGATACTGTGAAGGTGAATGTTCTAAGCCTTTTTATGTTAGAAACGCCTTTATATTGATATTCCCTAACATTTGGATAGATATAAAATTCAAGGCTAAAAATTACTTTCCATCAGAATTTGTAAGGCGTTGCTCCATTTTCTTCTAGCATCAAATATAGCTATTAAGATGTCTGATTTTTCATTCCTCTGTAAGCGAATGGTTTTATCCCCCCTGGAAACTTTCAGAATCTTTTTTTTAACCCCAGATTTTCTGAAATTTTACAGTGGTATTATTGGGCTAAGGCCCAGTCTTCATTTATTGTGCTGGATACCCCATGCACCTTTTCAGCCTGAGATTCATGTCCTTATGTTTTGGGAATTGTTCTTGTATATTTTATTTGATAATTTCCTGTGTCCACTTTATATTTTCCAGAATTCCTATCAATTGGATGTTGGACCTGCTAGAATAGGAGTAAGCAATTTTTTTGGTAAAGGGCCAGACAGAAAACGTTTTAGGCTTGGTGGGCCACATGTGGTCTCTGTCGCATCTTCTTCCTTTTTTTTTTCAATACAACCCTTCACAAATTTAAAAACCATTCTTAGCTTAAAGAACATATAAAAACAGGCCACAGGCTGGATTTGGCACATGGACCATTCATTGCCAGCCTCCTTGAAATAGGTTTATCCTCTATATATCTAATCTGTTCTCTCCTGTTTTCTATTACATCTTGCTATAATTTCTGGAAGATTTTCTCGAAGATGTGGTAAGCATCTTCTAAAGAGACTTCTAGTGATCTCAGACTCCCTGTAGTCATTTCTTCTATATCCTCTTCTCTTGAGCTGGACCTAGTGACTTGCTTCTAATAAATAAAAATATGATAAAAGTGATGGGGCATTCCTTACAAAATAAGGGTTTAAAAAGACTCTGGCTTCCATCTTGTTCTCTCGCTTGCTTCCTATTTTCTATTACATCTTGCTATAATTTCTGGGAGATTTTCTTGCTTTCCAACTATTTTACTATTTTTTATTTTAGAAAAAAAAATTTTTTTTTTGAGACAACATCTCACTATCTTGCCCAGACTGGAGTGCAGTGGCAGGATCTCAGCTCACTGCAACCTCTGCTTCCCAGGCTCAAGCAATCCTCCCACCTCAGTCTCCCCAGTGGCTGGGACTACAGGTGC
Source organism: Cacajao melanocephalus (assembly GCA_963573385.1). Taxonomy (NCBI): domain Eukaryota; kingdom Metazoa; phylum Chordata; class Mammalia; order Primates; family Pitheciidae; genus Cacajao; species Cacajao melanocephalus. Next base: position 55,234 of record CAUYLG010052030.1, on the reverse strand, counting down.
ACACCACCATGCCCAGCTTATTTTTTGTATTTTTTGTAGATATAGGGTTTCACCATGTTGCCTATGCTGGTCTTGAACTCCTGAGGTCAAGCAATCTAACCACCCCAGCCTCCCAAATTGCTGGGATTACAGGCATAAGTCACTACATCGGGCCCGAGAAATTCTATTTTTAAACTCTAAGAATTCTTTCTTATTCTCCAATTGTTCCCCTTGCATAACAGCTTCTCAAATCTCTCTAAAGATATGAACTAGAAGATTTTTTTCTTTTTTAAGTTTATTTTCTGTTCCCTACATTATTTCTGGGTTTTTTTTCCATGTTATTTCTGTTTGTCTATTTTTGTTTCCTTTCATTCAGAGGTTTTCCTCAAAAATCTTTGCCTATCCCTCTATTTAAATGTGAGATTCTAAACAGGGGGCATTTTCTTTAGGAGTCGGAGCAGGGCTTGCCAACTAACAGGCTTTGCTTTAAGGTTATTAGGTTGAGAATGTTTTGTGGGGAAGTTTAGTCCCTAGGGCCATATAGTTTACTCAAAGAAGAAACTTCTGGTTTTCTGCCTGGAGGACAGATGCCTTGCCTCTGGTGTTCTGTGCATTGAGACTGGGAGGTAGGAGGAAGGCCAGTTGTTCTGGTCACTGATTTTTATCCAAGCCCTTCGACCATATCACAGTCACCACCCACAAGCTCCAAGTCTAGTTTGTTTCATAAGACCTAAGTCCTTATGTTGCTATAGGGCTTGAAGAAGACAACTTCTTGAAAGCACCTAGCACACCCTAAGTACATTGTAGAACGTCTTTTCCTTCAGCTTCCCTTCACTAATCTGTCCTCTAAGGTGATAAAACCATCCCTTACCATCCTTCACCAACTGTTAAAGAACTTACCTAGCAAAGAATCCACTTGGCCGGGGATTATTTCTAGCCCCTTCTAGCATATGGTAGTAGATCTTGGTAATCTTAGGCTACAAGAGTTGGCTACTGGATCATTTTAGTAAAGGTGGCCATGAGACTAACTTAACATGTCGTTTGTCCTGAGAACGCCTGGCTAGCATCACTCCTACTGTACTAGGGGAAGACTTCACCTCCTCAACACTCTGCTTTGCTTTGAGTCAACCACTGGTGGCCCAGTAGCCATGGGAGTGAAATTGCCCCTGGTTTCCTCACAGCCTGCCAGTCTATTAAATCAGAGAAAGCTGAAAAATTCATTCTTTTTTGTCCCTGCCAAATATGGAAGCTGTTTAATTTCAGTTAGCAAAGCTTGAAAAATAATATTATGCCAGGAGTAATTAAAGCAGGAGGGGGTTCCTTGCTCACCTCCACTCATCCTCTTAATTGAGGATCTGAGGTGTCCCCCAGCAGGGCTGTGAAGTTTGGGTTCTGGGGAATTCTGGTGCCTGGGGCTTTGATGTAGCTCTCTCTTCAAACAAGTGACAGGACAGGAAGCACAAGCCTCCAGGAAGGATTCATTTAACTTTTTAAAGTGTAAAAATTAGCTGTACAGATCAGACTTGTCTACACCAAAACGCCAACTTGTTCACTTCAAGCCCTTTTACTCTCTGTAAGTCATCTGTCTGCTTTCAAAGCTCCTCCTCCTCTCCTGCTGGGGAAGGCCAACTCCTTTCTCATTTATCAAACAAATATTTGTTCTGGTTGACACATTCAAATCTTTACCAACAAGTGAAGCAACCCCCTACCTGCAACTTCCGAAGTTTTACTGCATCAATCAGAATCCCAGGAGGAAACAGAATTCACTCCTAACGGTACAGATGAATCGAATTTAAGGAAAGGGCTACTGACAGAGGAATAGACAGGGGTATGGGAACAAGCAAGGAAAGGTACCCAGAGACTAGCAACACCAGGAAGCTGTTACTACCCATAAGGTGAAAGCAACAATGGAAGGACAAGAGCCAGTGAGAGCTGGGAGAATGGAAGGGTATGACCTTCCCAGAGAGGCTGAAGCAGGGAAGAACAGGGAAGACATGTCCCACTGCCTTTCCATCTTCTACATGTGCCTCCCATGGCCAACCAGCCAAGGGAGTTCATTGTCACTTCTCGTATATGGGTCTTGTTTCCCAGCTTGTGTGTGGTCAACCTGAGGGTCAATATTATCTTTTTTTTTCCTTTTTCCATTTTTTTTTTTTTTTTTTTTTTTTTGCGATGGAGTCTCCTTCTGTCACCCAGGCTAGAGTGCAGTGGCGCAATCTCAGCTCACTGCAACCTCTGCTCCCAGGTTCAAGCAATTCTTCTGCCTCAGCCTCCTGAGTAACTAGGATTACAGGTGCCCGCCGCTGTGCCCAGCTAATTTTTATATTTTTAGTAGAGACAGGGTTTTGCCATCTTGGCCAGGCTGGTCTCGAACTCCTGATCTCTTGATCCACCCACCTCAGCCTCCCAAAGTGCTGGGATTACAGGCATGAGCCACTGCACCTGGCCAATCTCATGTTTGTTCTGTATCCCATGGGACTTAACCTAATACTGAGCACATAGGTGCTTAATAAATGCTCTGATTAGATTATTTGAGTATAATTTATTATATTGTAGAAAAACTTGAAACAACAGATGTCTCTATATATTGTATTTTACATATATTATGATAACAATGTATGGTTAGCAATGTGATATACAGATTATATATATAGATATATATAGATATATACATGTATACAGATAATACATACATAGATCACATATACAGATAATATATATACAGATATCTATATACAAAATGACATAGATAACAGTATATACGATAATAACATATAATAACTCTGAAAACGTGTGTGGTATCATTGTAAATTAGTAAGTAGGTCTCAACTGGAAATACAGAGATGAACCTCTTTTAAACAAAAGTAAGAAAACAGTGGAGTCAGTAAGAAATGACAGCTAATGGGCATGTTTGGCAGCAACTTACATATCACACAAAGCCAACCTACCTGGGATGGTTGGAGTCGAGTTACAGATATGCTATGTATGTGACTTTCTGAACACAGGCACTATTTAAGGGCTATACATGTGCTCTTCCTTAAGAGGTAAAGTGATGGAAGACATGGTGTTTCTAGGAAGAAGCCTCACCAGGGCTGAGTGCCCAGGCCCGCTGGCTACGTGGGGTCTATTTAAGAGCAGAGGTGTGTGGAGGAAAGGGAGCAGCACTGGTGAAACATGAAACAAGGATTCTAGCAAACAGTTTGCAAGCTCAAAAAGGATTTCATCACTCTTTACACCTAACATTCTGCAGAGTCTCAAGTCCTCTGTTGTGAGCACTGCACTGATCAGATGGCGACCAATGCAAGGATGTGTCACTGTGCCTCAGCCAACTCACCACCTGCTCCAGCTGACACAACTTCAGATTTGCTGGCTCCTTTCTAACTCATCTGGCACCAGTGCCTGAAAGGTCTACTTCCCTGTATTTCTTTTGAATAAAACTAAGTAAACACTAAGGTGGTCAACACGCTGACAAGAAACATCCATTCATTCTGCACCAATGACAAAAAGCCACGAATCACCCAGAAAGAATAACTTTGATAATATCTTTGTAATTAGCATGCATCTTTATCCACAGCATATTTTAGATTATGAACTAGATTATTCCTTTGCCCCAGAGTACTTCTGAGCCACCTGCTTCTGCCAATAGTTGACATGCCTGCCAAAAATGCAAACTACTTTAAAGTTACCTTTGGGAAAATATAATTAGAATGGAAAATTATATATTCAATTTAATCAACCTTCTGGGGGAAAAGGAATGACAGAACAAATGTCTACATGGATTAGCATAAAAGCATCAAGTCAGAAGGTCCCTTTAATCAGGGAAAGAAACGTTGGTTTACCCTGCTGCCCATTCAGATTAGTCTGTGGTTTTTTTGCTTCTTTTGGCTGCCGGCATTCTCAACTGCATGGTCTGTGTCTTCCTGCATCCTTTTTCCTACCACACATTCCTTCATTAGCCTCCAACAAGCTGACTTCATGGCACTGTGGTGGTAAATTGTATGTATCAACTTGATTGGGCTACCAGGTGCCCAGGCATTTGGCCACACATTATCGTGGGTGTGTGTATGAGGGTGTTTGTGAATGAGATTAACATTTGAATTGTTGAACTGAGTAAAGCAGATTGTCCTCCCTAATGTAGGTGGGCCTCACCCAATCAGTTGAAGGCCAAAAATTCAGACCAAAAAGGCTAAGAGGGAGTTTCTTCTGCCTGCTGTCTGTGCTGGGACATTGGCCTTTTCTGACCTTTGAATGTGAACTGAAACATTAGCTCTTCTTGGGTCTTAAGTCTGCTGGCTTTGGGACTGAAATTTGTAATATGCTCTGGCCTTTGGACTCTCACTGGAACTGAACATTGGCTCTCCTGGATCTCCTGCTTGCTGACTGCAGATCTTAGGACTTAACCTACATATGTGAGCCAATTTCTTATGATAAATTTCTTTACATATGTCTATGCATGTGTATACTGATGTGCAAACACACACACACACACACACACACACCTGCCCTATTGGTTCTCTTTCTCTGGGGAACCCTGACTGTAATCTCAAATGTCACCAGTGATTTTCCTGCCAGGCTGTATGAGAGGCTCTCCACTTTCATCCTTGTTGATGCTGGAGTTATCTCTTAGTTCTCAGCCTTCTTCTCACAACCTCCTCTAATTCTCAATACAGCAATTCCCATTTCTCTGCTAAATCGCAAGCTTGAGTTCTTCTCTGTGTCCCAGCACAAGATCTCCTACTACCCATTAGCCTTGCAATTTAGTTCCCCTGTCTCTCTTAAAATTCAGTGGGTCTGAATCTTGTTTCTCTCAAAACTATCCCTTTTTCTTCTTAATTATCTTGTTTCTAGCTGAAAACCTCCGTGTCTGCTTCTCCTACCCCAGAATCCAATTAATCACAAGTCCTGTGGCTTTTCCTTTCATTTCTGAGGACATCCCCACCTTTTCATTCATTCTCCTTCAACGCTAGCCCAGCCTCCTCCTCATGTGCAGCAGCCTTCTCATCGGCCTCTCTGTCTTCCATCTCCCTTCACCCTGCACTCTGCACCATCAGCCTGATTGTAGCAGAACATTCGTTCATCACATCTGTCTTCTCCTGAAAATCTCCAGTGACTCAGGACCAAGCCCAAGCTTCTTTACCAAGCCTCTCAGCCTCTCTACCACCTGACCTGCTATTCCAGGGTGGCTACCGAGGCAAAATGGAACTCCAGGCCATTGGAGCCACAGGGCTGCCTTCCTCTGAAAGTTTGTATTCCTTCCAACTCTGAAACCTATAGTAATGGGAAGGACTCATCTTTTCCAATTTAAAATCCCCTTTCTACAGCCATATTTTTTAAATTTTGAGATCACATGCACTCTGGTTGCAAACGTGATTCACATGAAGTTCACTATAAAACTTTTATGAGGCAGGAAAATTGCTTAAACCTGGGAGGCGGAGGCTGCAATGAGCCGAGATTGCGCCACTGTGCTCCAGCCTGGCAACAGAGTGAGACTCCGTCTGAAAAAAAAAAAAAAGAAAAAAGCTTTTAGGGAGGTAAGCATTTCCCAGCCTGCTTTGCTATTGTTACTTTTAGCTATGGTCATCGTTGCCATGTCGAGTTCAGCTAAAAGCAGTGCTCTGGGAAGTGATGGTTAACAGTGTGGATGCTCAAACCAAAACTACCTGGATTTGAATCCCAGCTCTGTCACATACAGGCAGTATGGCAGTTGCATGAGTCAGTTAACCTCCTGGGGCCATAGCTCCGTCATCTGCAACATGGAAATAACAATAATCACACCCATGGACTGTTGTGAGTTTCCCAGAAAGTGGTTAGATCAATGTAAATGCACATTACAAAGGCCATATGCATTTCAGTTATTATCGCATTGTTCCTGATGGTGAGCTGCCAGCAGTGTCAGAGTTGACTTACCTGTGGAGCTGCCCTCCTGGAATGCTGATGCCATGGCCATGAGTGAGCATCCCAGTGTTCCTCCACATCTTGGCTCACCTGCAAAAGTTGTAAAGAGGTACAGGTCACAGAAGTTCCTGACCAGAAGGTGCCTCTTGTTCTATTTGTCAAACATTCTCCAAGGACTGTCTCATATATTATCTCATTTCAACTTCTCACCAGCTCATAAAATGAAACAGAGGAACATAGAGACCAAGAAATTTGTCCAAGGCTCACAGCTAGAATGTGAGCCCAGATCTAACTTGTACATTTTAACTCATGCCTCTGCTTCTGTCCTGTCTCTGCCCAACCTTCCCAAGTCACTCTCACTCACTTCCCCAGACCCCCAGCCCATTTCCCAATAGCACACAATTATCTAGTCAGAACATCCATTCATTTTCAGCGGTCCCTAAACGAAGCAAAACAAAGCAGTGAGATTTCCTTCTGGTTCTCTGGTTGTTGTATTTGGGGCTTTCACTTTCATATACAGTGACCCTATAGCAGTAGAACAGGAAGAGACAGAGGCTGAAGCAGAAGAGACAGGAGCACCTGATGCTTCTAGAGTATACCTGCTTACATTATGCCAAGGGGCATCAAGGGTGATGGGCAGGGCTGAATTCTGTGGATAAGAATATGAGCGCACAGCAGAGTGGACCAAAGTGTGATTGATGATCTCCAAGAATTCTATGAAAGACGACTATGAACAAAAGGGCCCAGCATGTGTGCTCTAAGGACCTCATGAAAGGAGGCCACCCTGCAGCCAGTGACCACATATGTGCACTAAGTGTGTGTGCCATACTCTGTCTTTGCATCATTATCCTAGTTCTGTCCTAGCATCATACCCTTTTGTGTGTGTATGGAGAGCTAGCAAAGTGGCCATGCCTGCGGTGTGTTGGAGTCCCCCTACCCACAGCAATCCAGGATGCTCATAGGGACTGTTTACATTCTTGCAGTCCAGCTGCAATTGGACACACACCTGTGGTTGCTGTCGGAGATGCCACAGAGCAGGACAAATGTCCTCATGAGAAACTCACTATGCTCTCCGAAAGGAGCTGTCCATTTGGGGCCAATTGGTAGCAGGAGGCCACTCAACACAGGCCAACCACCCTTCTAGTGACATTCTGCCTCGTGCTGCCACAGCACCGCACCAACACATCAGCACTTCACAGTACAAGAAGCAGGCAGATCGCTTTTAGAAATTAGGGGAAGGAGGCCAGGTGTGCTGGCTCACACCTGTAATCCCAGCACTTTGGGAGGCCAAGGCGGGCAGATCACCTGAGGTCCGGAGTTTGAGACCAGTCTGGCCAACATGGTGAAACCCTGACTCTACTAAAAGTACAGAATTAGCTGGGTGTGGTGACCGGTGCCTCTAATCCCAGCTACTCAGGAGGGTGAGACAGGAGAATCGCCTGAACTGGGAGGTAGAGGTTGCAGTGAGCCAATATTGCACTCAATCTGTAAGCAAGGCTCCATCTCAAAGAAAAAAAAGAAATTAGAGAAAAAAGTATTTGAGAGCTACTTACCTGTTTTTAAAGCCTCCCCATGAAGCTTCCACATCTGTCTTTCTCCTGTACTCTTAAGGTCTTGGTCCTGGGCCAGAAAGTCAGAGTCACAGCCTAGACACACTAGATGGCATCCAGAGTATCCTGGCCTGTCATCCTGTTCATGGCAGAATAAGTAGTACAGAGGGCCTGTGTGCCCGCCAAGCTAGGATGTGATTTGATGTCACGTTTTCCAATACGGCAGCCAGTAACCACAGTGGCTGCTTCAATTTAAATTAAATGAAATTTAAAATTCCATTTCTCTGTCGCACTAGCCACATTTAAAATGCTCAATAGTCACCTGTGGCTAGGGACTACCTCACTGGACAGATAGAACGTCTACATCATCACAGAAAGTTTTGTTGGGTGGTGCTGCTACTTCACTGCCATCATTTAAACTGGCATGAGGTCTTTGAAAAGCCCCTAAAGTCCACGTGGAGGGAGCATAGCTACCTGTACATCCTTTCCTCCGCTCATTCATTTGTGTCAGGAATGTCATCATGTACCTGTATACACAAGGCACACCAGTGTTGACATACTTGGGACCTGCCAAAATGATCCAGACTCTGCTCCTGCTCTTAAAGGACTGGCCATTTGGTTCAGGAGATAAGAAATGTGCACAATGGCCAGGTGAGGTGGCTCACGCCTATAATCCCAGTGCTTTGGGAAGCCAACGCAGGCAGATTGTTTGAGCCCAGGAGTTTGAGACCAGCCTGGGCAACATAGTAAAACCCCATCTCCACAAAAAATATAAAACAAATTAGTTAGGTGTGGTGGTACACACCCCATCTCTAAAAATGAAATAAAAGTATTACCAGCTACTCAAAACGATGAGACGGGAGAATCAATTGAGCCCAGGTTGTTGAGGTCACAGTAAGCCAAGATCCTGCCACAGCACTCCAGCCTGGGCAACAGAGCAAGACCCTGTCTCAAGAAAAAAAAAAAAAAAAGAATATTGTGCACAAGTAACAGTAACACAAGAAGAAAGTGATCGCTTCATAAAAGAAGTATGCTGAGTGCTCACAGAGTTCAGACAAGAAAAATCTGCTTCCAGCTCGGGAAAAGGAGTAGCTTTCAAAGGAGAAATGTGGAAGTGGAAGAAAAACTCTCCCAAGGAGCCAGAAGGACATGAGCATGGCACAGAGGCAGACAGGGTCCTTTCTGGCAGAATGGTGGCACTCCTCCCTGGGAACATCCAGCCTGAGGCTGAGGTAGCACCCCTGCTGACTGACTGATTACCTCAGTGCGCCCTGCTCAGTAGAGGGGGATTAATGTCCTAGCCCAATTGCCCTCTGTTTTGATTAACGGTCATTCGTAAGGAAGTTGTAGGGAATTCACTCTAGCAAGTGAAAGAAGGGTATTAAATGACTTACAAAATTACCAGGAAAGCTGAAGAAACAGACACTAGATTGAGCTTTCAGGAGTGGCTTGGAACACCAGGCCACCGAGCAAACTGCTGCCTCGTTGATCAGGAAGCCACCAAGATCAGGAAGTGGTATAATTAGAAAGTGGCCACCATTTGCGCTTGCCACGGAAAACCCTGACACAACCATGATGGTGCTGCCGGAGAAAGAGCAGCCCCAGAAAACATGAGCTCTGATTCACTTCCCCTTCCACATTTCATCCGGGCACATCTGACTGGCAGAACTTAAATCACATCCAGAGCCGCAGGGAGAAATGCATCCGAAAAATAAAAAAGAATGTAGAAAACAATGGTTGCTAGTTTTCCAGGCTCCAAAGTATAGGAAGGAACATTGGAAAAGTGGAAATCCATTTCACCTCCTCCCTGCCACCCCCTCCCACCCACCAGTGATGGGGGATTAAGTAACCAGTCATACTCCAGGGTGATAAGAGCAACTTTCTTTTCTTTTTTTTTTTTTTAGATGGAATCTCACTCTGTCAGCCAGGCTGGAGGGCAGTGGCGTGATCTCCGCTCACTGCAACCTCTGCCTCCCAGGTTCAAGTGATTCTTCTGCCTCAGCCTCCGAAGTAGGTAGGACTACAGGTGCACACCACCACACCCAGCTGATTTTTTTGTATTTTTAGTAGAAATGGGGTTTCACCATATTGGCCAGCTGGTCTTAAACTCCTGACCTCATGATCCACCCGCCTCGGCCTCCCAAAGTGCTGGGATTACAGGTGTGAGCCACCGCGCCTGGCCTAGAGCAACTTTTAAAGATGAGAACCTGAGACTTTTTCTGCTGAAGGCAAAAATCAGGAGACAACACTCATATAAGTGCATTAACAAGAAAGAAAGTGTGGAAAATATTTGAAGGAGATTGGGTGCCGTTTATAAACCAAGGGTTCCAGAACTGGGCAACCTCTTTGCTTCAGTGCAGCCACTGTGATTCCTGGCTTTTTGCAAAGAACTGCATGAATCAGCAGGGTTGTACAACATCCTAGCCAGCTGTACACTGTTAAGGACTGAGGGAAGCCCCAGGTAGGGTGAATTTCCAAGTCTGAAAAATACCAGGGAAGCCAAAGAAACAGACACTAAGTTGAGCTTTCAGGAGTGACTCTGAACATCGGCACCCAGCTCTTGGTTTTGTTTGTCATATCAGTCCCTGCTGAGGAAAGCAAACAGCAGGTAACTGTAGAACACACCTGTCTATAGCAGCTGTTTGATGTTAGTAGGCTTTGATTGTCAACTGAGCAATTTGCTTAGGATTTGGAAACAAAGGAAGGAGATTGTCAAAAAGCCTGAGGAGCAGGTGACATGCAGCATGCCTATGTGCTCCCAGCAGTCAGGAAGAGGATGCGTGAGCGAGAAATTGGCACCAGAGGTAGTGCAGTTTGGGGAAGTGACAGCCTCCTACGGGGCAATAATGGGATCTCTGCAATAAAGCGCCAACTTCCTATCCCAATAAAGTGTTGATGTCAGCAGAGACCACATTACGGGTAAACGAGTCTAACCAGTGTCGGGGTGGGACCTAGGGAAGAAAATTGCTCAATTCTTGATATGGCTAGAGAAAAACGTCAGGGCCAGGCACAGTGGCTCACGCCTGTAATCCCTGTAATCGCAGCACTTTGTGAGGCCAAGGAGGAAGAATGGCTGGAGCCCAGAAGTTCAAGACTAGCCTGGGCAACATAGCAAGACCCCATCTCTAAAACTAAAATAAAATTTAAAAAAGAAATGCATCAGTGAGGAGTCCATAAAGGATGCCAGCCAGAATGATTTCTAGTTGATAGTGACTAATCTGTAGTCTATTGTGACTGAAGAGTGTCCAAACCTACCCGTCCTGTAAAATCCAGCTCCAGTCTCAAGTGGACTCATTCACTCACTAATTCATTCATTCAAGGATCTCTACTCAGCACCTTTTGTGGATAAGATATACAATAGACCATGCTAGTCACGGTGCCCACAGGGAGATGAATGAAAGTAATTTCCCTCTAATGTGGAGATAGGACATGAATAAATAACTCTAGTACAAGGTAGCAGGTGAAATAAAGAATTGTGAAAATTCCAGGATGGGACAGTTACTCAGTTTGGTGGAGGAAAATGAGAAGGATCTGGGAGGCCTTCCTGGAGGAGGAAGTGGTCTTGGTGAAAGCCTTCATCATGAGCGCCCATTCTTAGGTGTTCAGTCCCTCCAGAAAAGCTGGTTGTTTGGTCTCCATGCAGCCAGTCCCCACTATATGTTGCCTCATGGAATTTGTTGTCTCTCAATATATCTGTTCCTTTCATTTATCTCTGACTTAAATAATGAGCTTTCAAAGTATTTTTTTAATGAATCAAAATAATGTATATAAAGAAAGGTGCTTAATCATATAGTGGATAACTAATAAATATTAGCCCTTTTCTGGTATGGAAATGGGCCCAGAGGGAAAGGTAAATGTTGTGGTTTAATTTAAGTGGGAAATGCACTGCAACGCCTTGATCAACTTCAGTGTTGAAGGATTGTGATTGGCAGCTTTGCTCGAGTTCTTTCTTATTTATTTTGGAGCCAGGCCCTTCTGTAACCTGGGGAAGTGTTCCCCATCATATTCTGGAGAATTACTCTGAGCATCTCTGTTTGTTTCTAACTATGATATTCAGAGGAGGCATACATGATTTTAACTGAATTGAAAACAAGATGTAATGTGGGAAGTATTGGAGATATAATAATTGTTGGGAAAGAGGAGACTGTATAATGAAAATGTGGACATAGTTCCTGTAACTTTTGCACCTCCCAAACTCTAATTGAAATTTAAATCCAAAATGCATTATTCTGAGGATAATTGTTCAGCATAAAATTATGAACTCAAATTAGTATCTCATCACCCTCTCAAAGGAAAGCCTGAGAACCAAGGACATATAACCAAATTTTAGCTTTCCCATCAGACCCCTCCAGGTGAGTGTTAAAGCATTGTGGGGGAGGGGAGAAGAGCTGGGAAAGCAGTGGTGCGGTCACACGTTATGCATCTGCACAGTCTTGAGAGCTCTGCAAATCTGTCCCATTAGATGGGGTGGGGACAAGGAGTTATTCAGGCTGTGAAACAATAAATGAAGAAATGTTAAGTGGACAGTTGTCCAGGCAGAGAGTCATAACCAGGCTATAGCACCCAGGGACCGCCCTCCACCCCCCATGGCCAGTCTCTATGGATGTCACCAGCAGCATACAGAACAGGCAACTCCCTTGCTCCCCTGGCAGCACTGGACCAGATGTCTTAAAATCTAGATCTTGTCCTTACTCTGTGTGATTTTGTTCTTGCCCCAACCTTTCTAGATCCAAATTTTCTTATCTGTAAAATGCACCCACCTACATCACAGGGTTGCAATGCAGTTGAAATAAGCTAATAGTTATGAAAGTACTTTGAAAAGCTGTAAGAATTGTAATAATCTTATTCCTTGACTATAGATTAACGAACATAATAAAATTGCTATTGTAGATATTAGCATAATAGCACAGATTGTCCTTCCCTTTAATGAAATTCATCAGGAATAAAATGCTCCTGCTTTTTCCTGACATTCTCTCACTGTCTTTCATCTGTAGGAGGCCATGAGGCTCAGTGGTCTCCAGAAGTGTACCTCTGTGTGGGGGAATATTCCAGAAAGCCACTCTCTACATTGCTTCAATGCAGATTAGATGTCCTCCTGGAACCTTCCAGGGCACAAATTGCCTAAACAGCTCTGGTAAGAGGATCAGCAAGTATTTTAGACTAGTAAGTGTGGAAATTCTGCTCCAGTATAAATCAAACCCATTTTGATTAGAAAATATACTCTGTTTCATGAACAGCTGGACAGTTTACTCTGCCAGTTAAAGGACAGTGCTTCCCCTATCCTAGCCGGAGGGAGCTTGCACTAGGTTCAGGTCCTTAGTAGGAGCCAGAGGGCTGGCTCTACTTGAGGTCACCCTGCTCCCCTGTTCTGTGGACAGTCAGGGTGGAGTGAGCGTGTTTGGCAAATGCCCCTCAGAGGCTCCATCCCAGCAGGGAAGGCACAGAGCCTTGTGTGCTACCAACAGCTTGCCATGTAGTTTTCTCCCTCCAGATCCAAATGTCACACTCACACGGCTGGTATAAAATTCACCACAACACTTCCCTTCATTTCCTCTCAGGCTGCTTTTCTCTCACAAGCCCCATGAAGATTTCCATAGTTACCAAGCTCTCTATGTAGTCAGCTTCTACCACCAGCAGCCTCATCCTAATTCCACACTGCCATTCTCTCTCTTCTTAACTTCTCTCCACGTTTCTTATTCCAGCGCAGCGTTAGTACAATGGGTTGGTACTAGCTGAGTAAGTGATTTGCAACTGCATTCCCCCTCCCACTAGAGGGACTGACCTGCTAAAGAAAGTCACTATAGAAACTACCCTTTTTTTTCTGAAAAGGCCTTTCCAATAATCTCCCTACTTTTTTTTTTTTTTTTTTTTTTTGAGACTGAGTCTTGCTCTGTCTCCCGGGCTGGAGTGCCGTGGTGTGATCTCAGCTTACTGCATCCTCTGCCTCCCAGGTTCAAACTAGACCCCTGCCACAGTCTCCCAAGTAGCTAGGATTACAGGTGTGTGCCACCATGCCAGGCTAATTTTTGTATTTTTGGTAAAGACAGGGTTTCACCATGTTAACCAGGCTGGTCTCGAACTCCTGACCTCAGGCTATCCACCCACCTTGGCCTCACAAAGTGCTGGGATTACTAGCATGAGCCACCTCGCCCAGCCACTTTTTTAATGTTCCTTTTGCTTGACCTTCAACGTGGGCTTTCTGAGGACTGAGCTCTGCTTTGTCTTCATTTAGCTCTTCAAGCAGGTCTTACGTCTTCTTAAAAGTGACATTCATAAAGCAGGGGGGTCACTGAAAGGCTAGGGCCGTGCAAAGGCTGTCAGCCAAGGAAGATGCTGCCTCCTGCCTCAGAACACAGGCGGACTACTGACAACACCTGAACCAACGAGGGACAGGTGACCTTGGGTTGGAAACAAAGGGCTAAGCCCCGGAAGCACGCTTCCCAGTTCCCTGCAACAACACAGCCACTCACCCTAGGCAGCGCAAGAGCTCGGAAAACAAAGCCTCATTTGGCATCTCTGATATCATCTTTGGAAGTGAATAAGACAAATAACTTAAAAGGGGCAGGGGAGATCGATGACGCTGCTAACTTGAGACTGTCCATATGAGAGGTTCTGATTTATCAGCCTTCGTAGAAGCTGATAAGCTCTCGAAATGAGTGTTCTGTGATCGGCGGCGGTACCTCCTGGTAGTCTGTGTTGCTCTCCTGTTTGGGGTGGGTGGGGGATAGGGGGATGTGACTGTGACAGGGACTGAAAATACACACTTTGATTCCATCATTCACTGATCCACGGGTTTGCCTTATTATGATGGGGCTATTAATTGTGTCATCCCCAGGTACAGCCCAAAGCTAGTGGGAATTATATTTCAGCACAGGTTTGGGGTGGGGGGAAAAAAACTACTGCTAAAAGTGGAGACCTGTCATTTTTTAATTGGTATTATTATGTAAGCTATGTTCCTTGCATTATCAGATAGAGCCAGAGAAACCATGCAGCCATTCAGAAAGGAGCAGAGCAGCTCTCCCCAGGGCAGGGGGATGTGCAGGATCCAGCTGGGAGAGGGAAGCTATTATTAAAAATAAGGATAAGAAAATAGAGCTGTAAAGTGGGTGAGTAGCCCTGCTGAATATTGGTGCCGAATAGTGTCTGAGCACTGGCTGGGGCTGCCTGAGTAAGATTAAAATCTGCAGGGAAATTTTGTTCCTTAGCACTGGCAGAAATTAGGAATAAATTCAATTGCATTCTGCACAATAGCTGGAAGCGATTGAGGTTAAGTGGCCTCGCTCTCTGATGTGTTAGTATTACTGAGCACTCTCTGCTCACGTGACTTGGTGCGATCTGCTCTTGGAACACGTCGCCATGGCAACTGATGATTTCTATTACAGTACATTCAAGTTCACATTCTAGGCCTGTCATATGCTTGGAAATTTCCAGTTAAAATATTTATTTATGAAAAAGGCAAAAAGAAAAGAGAAGCCACCCCCAGACTCAGGGATAAAAAACAAAAAGGTGCCCCCGACGAAGAATTATTTATCTGCGGACAAGAAGGGAATGCTGCATCTTCACTTAGCTGTTGCCACTAAACAAAAAATGTCCCACGGGGTGACCAACTTTGTCAGGGAGGGGACAAGTTGGAATCTTAGCTGCTGTGGTTTGGTGTGCAGGTGTGATGTCGCGCTGGATGCAGAGTGACAGAAGTGGCCCGAAAAAACTGCAGATTAGAGTCTCCATTTGACCCTCTGAGGCACATGGCTCCAATTTCAGCTTCTCGCTAAGGTTCTGCACTTTATCTTTCTTAGTCAATCCTCAGCGGCAAAAAAGCTGCACTCTCCCCTCAGCCATGAGGAAGGGCTAGAGGGAGCTCTCACTGGGTAGGTCAATATTCTGGGGTCCCTGGGGATTCCAAGGCTGATCCCAGTAGAGGAGGAGGGCAGCCGGGGACATAACATGGCAGACTGCTCTCTCATGGAAGCCGTAACCTTGTCCATGGCAGAGTTCCATGTGGCTTTCTCTGTACTCCTCCCAGACCCTGCCCATGGAGCCCTGGGGACCCCCAGCCCTTTTAGGAAGACTATTATTTAAGTGTGTGTATGCCCACTGGTTTCTTCCTGGAGAAAGACAGCCAAGGATTAAACTAAATCTTTCCTGAGAAAGAAAACGTTACTTCTTGGCCATGCATGACACAGGGTTGTTAACGAGGCCTCCTGGCTTCCCATACTTTTTTCCCTTAGTCAAGCACATTAAATATGTTAATAAAAGATTCCCAGTGCTTTCTCTATCAAAAGGTTCCAGGTGGCTGCAGGGACCCTAGGTGCCCAATTACCTGGTGAGGGTATCCCATGACTCACAGATGGTTCTTTCTCTAGCTATTAAAATCTCCATGATCTTTTTTTGCGTTGTGGCTTCTGCTGAGTCTGATTGGACTCACACACTGGTTTGTAGCTGGAACCTACTTTGTACAGAGGGGCAGTGTTTCCTGGACTTGCTTAATGATAATGGTCACTGGGCTGCATGTTTAAAATGCATATTCCCAAGGGGACCTCAGAACTCCTGAGTCAGAGTCTCCAGGGCAGAGACCTGGGAATCTGTATTCTTATAATCAAGCAGATGTAAGTCGTACTGCATTTGGATTGTGGAGCCTATCAGCAATATTAGGGCTATCTTTCAAAAATTATCTTGCTGACATACTCCTAATGTCTCTCTGTAAGGCACTGGGACAGGAGTCTTCTGGGAAATTCCTAACCATTATTGGTGCAGAATGGGACAAGAGATTGGGCAATATTAAAGAGTGGATTGATGGTTGTGGTCCTGGATGTTCCCCAATGGAGGCACAGATGAATTCAGTCCCGTTAATGTGAATGTATTCTCTATGCAACCAAATAGTCATCCCACGTGTAAGAAAATAACTTCTTAAAGTCAGATTAACCAATGTGCCTACCCAGCTGCTCCACGGCAGGAGTACTGTGCATGTAGAACAGATACCACTGCTTAGGGTATGAATAAAATGCAGGGTTAGATTTTTAGTCCCACACAGCAGCTTTGTCTATGAGGATTTGCAAGACAGGTGTTATGTTTACACACTGCTATCTGCACATGTCAGAGGTTGCAGGAGGAAGCGTCAAAGATGGCAGTGTTAAAGAAAGAAATCTGGCCAGGGAAGTGCCTGTTCTGTACTACAGAGAAGACAAGCAAGAAGACACTAAGTATAGAAGAAGCCCTACTCTATATTTGTCTAACATATGTGAGTGTTGCCTGGACACACAGTTCTTTGGAGGGATTCTAAGATAAAGACTTTGATGTCAATACCATTCGTATTGATCTTTCTCCCGTATCTGGGAGCAGGAGGTGGGGTTGCTGAACTTTCAGTTGTTCTGTGGATCCAAAGGACTCAGGGGCACCTGGAGAAATTAGAGCAACCACGGTTAGTTTCTGAATCAGTTCAAGAGTTTCTGAAAACTCCCCTCTCTCTCTTTGTCTCTCTCTCTCTCTCTCTCTCTCTCTCTCTCCCTCTCTCTCCCTACACACACACACACACACACACACACACACACACACTGTAAGCTCAGAGAGAGCAATTTAACACACTTACATACTTTTCTAGAGTCCAGAATCATAGATACAGAAATGACTTTTTCAGATTCTGGAGTGGATTGCAGACCTGAAGGGCCCGGCTCAGCCAAGGAAATGCAGGACCCACAGCCCAGGATGGCTCTGGCCAAGCCTAGCTCAGGCTGCTGCCTTTGTGTGGGACAGCAGCATCACCTAGTGCTGCTGATGTTTAAGTACAAGCTTTTTTCCTGAGAACGCTCCAATTTGATCCAACTATAGCAAGAACAATTATCCTCATTAATGAATAAGCGTAGTAGTAAACACAGCAATCCCAAACTGGAAATAACATCCAGGTCTGTTTTTACTTAGCCTAGAATGTATTCAGTGACTATGCAGCATTTGAGTTTTCCATGAAGTAACATAAAAGAATATATGGCTGAACTCATGCCAGGCAGGGTGGATCGGGGAGGCAGGAGGGGTTAGCAAGGTTAGAGCGGGGCTAGGTTCTTGTGTCAGTTCAGGTCCTCCAAGAAGCAGATGCTGAGATGGCGTTAGAAGTGCAAGAGATTTAGTGAAAGATAAAGGGGAGGGAGCAGAAGCGGGCAGGGAGAGCCATCAGACTTCAGTGCAGGTCTGACATCTGTGAAAAGGAGAAGGGGAAGGAAGGAAGATGAGGTAGGAGGAGACTCAGACTGCAGTGCAGCTTGGAGAACAGCTTGACTAGCCCAACAGGACAATCTGGTGCAAAGATCACCTATGGAGGAGTCCTGCACTGGCCAGAAAACATGGGCCTTCGTGCCATTGCTGCACCCAGTCATTGGCCGGAAGCTGCCCTGGAGACACTGACAGCTGGAGACTGTCAGCTAAGTGCACTCCCTGGAGCAAGTTCTCTCTTGAGGGAAACCTGAACAGCAAGCCTCCATGGCTGCTGCAGATTGAAGGGAAGCGGTCTCAAAATCACATATGTACCTGCAGATCCCCATGGCCATCAACTGTCAAAAACAGAATGAAGAAACACTGTGGAGTGATGCATCTACATTGATGAGTGTAGAATCTAGCACTTGTTCTCATACCATTAACCTAATGTAAACTAGAAAGAGGAACTCCTGAGTAGCCTTTATTAAGCATGGATTTCAAAACAGCAAATGGCCTGCCTTCTGAGGTGTGTTCTCTGCCCAGGCAACCAAGTTCAATGTCAACAACTTGGAACACCAACAGTGCCTTCGCTTCTTTGTCGAGGATGGATTTGGGTCTGAGAATGTCTATATCCTGCCCAAAGTATGAACAGTGACCTCACATTTCTACCAATTCTCTCCCTCTCATGAATGGTCTTTGATACTATTGACCACGAGACACCACAGCCCAGGTGATATGACCTGATCTCTGTATTTAAAAACATTAAGGAACTTGCTCAAGCTCAAAGATTTTCAGAAATCCAATTTGGGTGAATTAAGAAATGCAGATAGCACTACAGGCAAGGGCACAAAGTCTTCAAATCACAGTTAAGCCGCAGAGGGCCAGGATCCCTTGAATAAAAAATGCAAGGAGCCACTTGACAAAGAATCCTGAAAAGATCTAAGGGTGGAAGAAAGCCCACTGCGGAAATAGAGAAAGGATGAGGAAGAGCCATTAAAAAAAAAAAAAAAAAAAAAAGAAGACATATATGAGGCCAACAAACTTATGAAAAAATGCTCATCATCACTGGTCATTAGAAAAATGCATATCAAAACACATTGAGATACCATCTCACACCAGTTAGAATGGTGATCATTAAAAAATCTGGAGACAGATGCTGGAGAGGAAGTGGAGAAATAGGAACACTTTTACACTGTTGATGGGAGTGTAAATTAGTTCAACCATTGCGGAAGACAGTTGGCGATTCCTCAAGGACATAGAAACAGAAATTCCATTTGACCCAGCAATCCCATTACTGGGTATATACCCAAAGGATTATAAATCGTTCCATTATAAAGACACATGCACATGTATGTACATTGTGGCACTGTTTACAATTGCAAAGATCTAGAACTAACCCAGATGCCCATCGATGATAAACTGGACAAGGAAAATGTGGCACATATACACCATAGAATACTATGCAGTCATAAAAAACGATGAGTTTATGTCCTTTGTAGAGACATGGATGAATCTGGAAACCATCATTCTCAGCAAACTGTCACAAGAACAGAAAATCAAACACTACATGTTCTCACTCATATGCAGGTGTTGAACAATGAGAACACATGGACACAGGGAGGGGAGCATCACACATTGGGGTCTGTTGGGGGGGCTAAGGGAAGGACAGTGTGGGGTGGGGAGGTTGGGGAAGGATAACATGGAGAGAAATGGCAGATATAGGTGACAGGGGGATGGAGGCAGAAAACCACATTGCCATGTATGTACCTATGCAGCAATCCTGCATGATGTGCACATGTACCCAGAACCTAAGGTACAGTAAAATAAAAATTAAAAAAAAGACTTAGATGTAATACCTAAAACCATAAAAATTCTAAAAGAAAATCTAGGCAATAGTCTTCTGGATATTGGCATAGGCAAAGAATTTTGTATAGATTCCAAAATCAGATGTATAAGAATAGCCGTCAGCTTGGTTTACAACAGTAGAAGAAAATGAGGCTTGATTACTGTCTTAGTTGATTTGTGACGCTATAAAGTAATACCTGAGACAGGGTAATTTATAAAGAAAAGTTTACTTGGCACATCGTTCTGCACACTGAACAAGAAGCATGGCACCAGCATCTGCTTCTGGTGAGGGCCTCGGACTGTTTCCACTCATAAGAAGATAAAGGAAAGCCAGCATATCACATGTCAAGAGAGAAGGTAACAAAGAGGAGATGGTGCCAGGCTCTTTTTAACAATGAATTTGCTTGGGAACTAGCAGTGAGAAATCACTCACTACCTTGAGGATGGCATCAAGAGATTCATGAGAAATCTGCCCCCATGATTCAAACACCTCCCGTAAGGACACACCTCCAACATTGGGGATTCAATTTCAACATGAGATGGACATGTTGAACATGGGAACATTTCAACATGAGGGAACATAGATCTAAACTTTATCGATGGTGAATTTTATAGGGTAAAGAAAAATTGAAATTACTTAATTTAAATTTCCTTCTTTAAATCTCCCCTTCAAGGTGATCCAGAGTAAAAGGAGAAACCTAAATAAGACTTATTACATAAAACAAAGATCCTGGCACAGCATTTGCCAAATTTCAGGCAATTTCAGAGCAATAAAGAGATAATTGAATAACTAAGTTGGTAAAATAAGAAAAACTCAAAATTCAAGTTGTTTCTACATGAGTTTGTTTCACTTATCATACCCTCTTATTCTCACTGAAATTTAACATAATTATACATTTTTAATACGGTTGAAAATCAAATTACAGAAACAAGGACATACATAAAGGCAAAAATAGAAAAATAAACAACAACAAAAAACTTCTAGAGATAAATCATCTGCTACAAACCCTTAGGAAATAACAAATTAACAAGTGGCTGAATGAGAAGAATGATGCTGAGAACGTCAAGCTATTCAATGATATCAAGAAAGTGTTCATAAGAACTAGCTATACCAGAATTTTTAAAATGCTTAGTCTGATCTTCTAATTTATAAATGTTACTTAGGAAATATACTGCTTTACTTTTTTCCATTATATCCAAGAAATAACATTAACATGGTAAAAAATTAAGTAACATAAATGTGAAAGTAAGTCTCCTAATCACTCAGGTGCTCCCCCTCTAACAGTTTCCTCTAAGAAAATAAAACTTTAGCCAATAAAGTTTCAAAACTGATAAAATAATGAATAATCTTTAACAATTGTAAGTAATCTGTATATATCATGCAGCTCACTGCTTTTTAAAAAACTTTTGTATTCTTAATTTTTATGAATACAAAGTGGGTGTATATATTTATAGGGAACATGAAATATTTTCATGCAGGCAAATAATGTGTAATAATCACATCGCAGTAAATGGGATTTCCATCACCTCAAACATTTATCTTTTTTTATGTTACAAACATTCCAATTGCACTGTTTTTTTATATTATTCTATATTCTATGTACATAAATACATGATTCTACGCGTTTCTCAGAACCTGTAGAACAGTACACTATAACAATGCATTTTTTAAACTTCATTGATTTTAGGTTCAGCGGTACATGTGCAGATTTGTTATATACGTAAATTGCATGTCACAAGGGTTTGGTGTACAGATTATTTCGTGAAATAGGTGATAAGCATAGTACCCAATAGGTAGTTTTTCGATCCTCTCCCTCCTCCTAAGGTCTACTTCAAGAAGGCCCCAGTATGTGTGATTTCCATTTTTTGTGTCCATGTATAATGTTTAGCTCCCATTAATAAATAAGAATATGTGGTATTTGGTTTTCTGTTACTTTGTTATTTTACTTAAGATAATGGCCTACAGTTCCAACCATGTTGATACAAAGGAGATAATCTCGTTCTTTTATATGGCTGCACAGCATTCCATGGTATATATGTACCACAATTTCTTTATCTGTTCTACTATTGAGGGGCATTTAAGTTGATTCTATGTCTTGGCTATTGTGAATAGTGCTTCAATGAACATATGCATGCATTTTTTTTAATACTTGAATAATTATATTTCTTTAAGTATGTACCCAGCAATGGCATTGTTCGGCTGAATGCTAATACTCATATAAGTTCCTTGAGAGAGCACATTTCTTTCCACAATGGCTGAACTAATTTGCCATCTCACCAGCAGTGTGTAAGCATTTCTTTTTCTCTGCAACCTCACCAGCATCTGTCATTTTTTGACTTTTTAATAATAGCTATTCCGACTGATATGAGATGGTATCTTATTGTTGTTTTAATTTACATTTCTCTAATGATTAGTGATGTTGAACACTTTTCCATATGCTTATTGCCCACGTGTGTCTTCTTTTGAGAAGTGACTGTTCACATCCTTTGCCCACTTTTTAATGGGGTTTGCTTTTTCTTGTTAATTTGTTTAAGTGACTTACAGATTCTGGATATTAAACCTTTGTCAAATGCATGGTTGCAAATATTTTTTCCCATTCTGTAGGTTGTCTGTATACTCTGTTATAATTTATTTTGCTGTGCAGAAGCCTTTTAGTTCAATTAGGTGCCTTTTGTTAATTTTTGTGTTTGTTATGATTGTTCTTGGAGTTTTCATCATAAAATTGTTGCCAAGGTCTATACCCAGAATGGTATCTCTGGGGTTATTTTCCAGGGCTTTTATAGTTTTAGGTTTTACATTTAATTCTTTAATCCATCTTGAATTGATTTTTGTATATGGTGTAAGGAAAAGGTTTAGTTTCAATCTTCTGCATATGGGTAGCCAGTTATCCCAGCACTATTTATTTAACAGGTAGCCCTTTCCCCATTGCTTGTTTTGGTTCAAATTTGTCAAAGATCAGATGGTTGTAGGTTGCAGCATTATTTATGGGCTCTCCATTCTGTTCCATTCATCTATGTGTCTGTTTTTGTACCAGTGCTATGCTATTTTGGTTACTGTAGCCTTGTAGTATCATTTGAAGTCGGGTAAGATGATCTTTCCAGCTTTGACCTTTTTGCTTAGAAGTGCTGTGGCTATTTGGGCTCTTTTTTGTTCCATATAGATTTTTAAATAGGTTTAAAAAAATAATTCTGTGAAGAATATCATTGTTAGTTTCAAACAAATAGCTGTTAATCTATATATTGTTAAAATGGCCAAATGTCATTGATATTTGTATTTTTATCTCAATTTTATTTGTTTCTGCTCTGATCTTTATTATTTTTTTCTTCTACTTATTTTGGGTTTGTTATGCTCTTACTTTTTTAGTTCTTCAAGATGAATCCTAATGTTTATTTGAAACTTTTCTCCTTTTTTTTTTTTTTTTTTGAGACAGAGTCTCGCTCCATCACCAGGCGCGCCAGGCTGGAGTGCAGTGGCACGATCTTGGCTCACTGCAACCTCCGCCTCCTGGGTTCAAGCACTTCTCCTGTCTCAGCCTCCCGAGTAGCTGGGACTACAGGCGTGCACCACCACGCCCAGCTAATTTTTTTGTATTTTTAGTAGAGATGGGGTTTCACCATGTTGGCCAGGATGGTCTCTGTCTCTTGACCTCGTGATCCGCCTGCCTCAGCCTCCCAAAGTGCTGGGATTACAGGCGTGAGCCACCACGCCCGACCTCTACTTTTTGATGTAGGAAATTATTGCTGTAAACTTTTTTCTTGTTGCCGCTTTTGCCATATCCAATAGGTTCTGGTTCATAGCATTTCTACTTTCATTTGTTTAAATAATTTTTAAAATTTCCTTCTTAATCTATTTATGAACCTACTGGTCATTCTGGCACATACTGTTTCATTTCTACGTGTTTGCAGAGTTTCCAAAATTCTTCTTCTTATTTCTAGTTTTATTTCATTGTGGTCAGACAAGATACTTGATATAATTTTATTTTTCTTAAATGTTGTAAAACTTTTTTGTAGCCTAACATATAACCTATCCTTGAGAATGATCCATGTGCTGAGAATAGTGTGTATTTGGCCACCATTTGATGAAATATTCTGTAAATATCTATTAGATCCATTTGGTCTATAGTGCATATTAAGTTAGATGTTTCTTGATTTTCTGTCTGGATGATCTGTCCAATGCTGAAAGTAGGGTGTTAAGTCTCCAGCTCTAATTGTATTTGAGCCTGTCTTTCACTTTAGCTCTAATAATATTTGTAGTATATATCTGGGTGTTTGAATGTTAGGCATATATATATATTTACAATTGTTACATCCTTTTGCTGAATGAACACCTTTATCATTGTATAATAACGTTTTTCTTTTTATAGTTTTGAAATCTATTTCATCTGATATAAATATAGTTTCTTTGCTCTTTTTTGGTTTCCATTTGCATGGAATATCTTTTTCCATTCCTTTATTTTCAGTCTGTGTGTCTTTATAGATAAAGTATGTTCCTTGTGGACAACAGATCATCGGGTCTTGTTTTTTGTTTTAATCCCTTCAGTCACTCTGTATTTTTCGATTTAGAGAGTTTAGTCCATTTACAGTCAATATTATTATTGACAAGAATTGATAGGAGTAAGAAATTATTTCTGCCATTTTAAAATTTGTTTTCTATTTGTTTTGCCATCTTATTTTTCTTCTTTCCTTCCTTCCTGTCTTCCTTTGTGTGAAGATGATTTTCTCATATAGTATATTTTAGTTTCTTGCTTTTTATTTTTGTGTATCTGCTGGAGGCTTTTTAATGTGAAATTACCATGAAGATTACAAATAACATCTTATAATCCATTTTTTACATTGATGACAATTTAACATTGATTTCATAAAGAAGCAAACTACCAAACAAGCAAATAGAAAGCTAATAAAAACTCTACACTTTAACTTCAGCCCCTCAACTTTTAACTTGTTATCTTTATATCTTATTATATCATCTATATCTGGGAAAGTTATAATACTTATTATTTTTGATAGTTTCATCTTTTAGTCTTTCTGCAAGAGATGAGAATTTTACACACCACAATTACTACAGTATTATAATATTCTGTGTTTGTCTATATACCTGCTATTACCAATGAGTTATGTACCTTTAGATGATTTCTTATTGCTCAATAATATATTTTTCTTTCAGACTAAAGAATTCCCTTTAGCATTTCATGTAGAACAGGTTTGGTATTAACTAAATACCTAAGCATTTATTTGTCTGCAAACATCTGTTTTTTCCTTGTGTTTGAAGTATATTTTCACCAGATATACTATTATAGGATAAAAGTTTTGCTCCTCCAGCAATTTAAATACATCATGCCACTCTCTCCTGGCCTGCAAAGTTTCCAGTGAGAAGTCTGCTGCCAGACATATGAAGTTCTTTTGTATATTACTTGTTTTGTTTTTCTATTACTGCTTTTAGAATACTTTCTTTACCCTTGATCTTTGGGAGTTTGATTATTAAATGTCTTGAGACAGTCTTATTTGTGTTATGTCTGCTTGGTGTTCTATACTCTTCTTGTACTTGAATATTGATATCTTTCTCTAGGTTTGGAAAGTTCTCTATTATCCCTTGGAATGAACTTTCTACCACAATGTTTCTCCCTCTGTCTCTCCCTCTCTCTCTCTTATTCTCTGTCTCCTCCTTAAAGACAATAACTCATATTTGCCCTTTGGAGGGTATTTTCTAGGTCTTGTAAGAATGTTTTATTCTTTTATATTCTTTTTGTTTGTTTCCTCTGTGTATTTTCAAGTAGCCTGTCTTCAAGCTCACTAATTTCTTTTTCTGCTTGATGCATTCTGCTGTTAGGTTACTCTGATGCTTTCTTCAGTATGTGAATTGCATTTTTCAGCTCCAGAATTTCTGCTTGGTTCTTTCAAATTTTTTCAATCACTTTGCTAAATTCATCTGATAGAATCTAAATTTCTTTTCTTTGTTATCTTGGATTTTGTTGATCTTCCTCAAAACATCCAATTTGAAGGCTTTGTCTGAAAGGTACTATATCTCTATCTCTCCAAGATTGGTTACTGGTTACTTATTTAGTTTCTTTGATGAGGTGATGTTTTCCTGGATAATCTTGATGCTTTTGGATGTTCGCCAGTGTCTGGACATTGAAGATCTGGGTATTTATTGTAGTTTCCTCAATCTGGGCTTGTTCATAACTGTCCTCCTTGGGAAGGTTTTCCAGATATTCTAAAGGGACTTGGGTGTTGTAATCTAAGTCTTTGGTCAATGTAGCCACATCTGTTTTAGTGGACACCTCAAGCCCAGTAATGCTGTGGCTGTTGCAGACTCATAGAAGTACTGCCTTTATGGTCTTGGATAATATATTGGAAAATTCCCTGTATTACTTAGCAAAGACTTGTTCTCTTTCTTTACTTTACCCCAGACAAAGTTTTTGTCTCTGTGCTGACCTGGAGCTGGGGGAGAATGTTACAAGTACCCCTATAGACACCAACACTGAGATTGCACTGAGTCATACCCAAAGACAGCACACCACTGGCTCTCACTCAAGGCCTATAGTGACCACTGCTTGGCTAGCACCTATGGTCACTCAAGGCCCAAGGACTTTACATCCAGCAGGTGGTAAATCCAGGCAAGCATGTGTCCTTCCCTTCCAGGCAATGTGTTCTCCTTAGCCCTGGTGGGTCTGGGGAATTCCCTCTGGGAGGTAGGGCCTGGAGTAGGAATCTTAGGAATCTACCTGGTGCTCTAGTTACTGCAGCTGAGCTGGCACCCAAGCCACAAGACAAAGTCTTCCTCGTTCTTCCCTCACCTTTCCTCAAGCAGAGAAGTCTCTCCCCATGACCACCACCACCCTTTACCTGAGGCAGGTATTGCCTGCAACTGACAATGTTTACTCATGCCCAAGGTCTCTTCGGTATGCCCTTGGTGAATGCCACCAGGCCTGAATTTCTCCCTTCAGGGCATTAGGCTCCCCTCTGCCCCAGTGCAAGTTCAAAAATGCCACTTAGGAGCCAATAACTGGAACCAGGGACCCAGGGAGCCCACCTGAAGCTCTATCCCACTGTGGCCAACCCGGTACCTAAACTACAAGACAAAGTCCCCTTTACTCTCTGTCTCCTTTTCTCAAGCAGAAGGGATCTCTCCCGATCACTACCACAGCTGGTAATGTACTGGGTCACTCTTGAAGCCAGCATGGCTATGGTGAATCTCACCCAAATCTGTGGCAAGTACTGCCTGGCTATCCCATGGCTGGTTATTCAGGCCCAAGATCTCTTTCTTCAGTCAGAAGATGATGAACAGGACTCTGCCTGGTGCCATATTCTATGGTGGCTGAACTGCTATCTAAGTTACAAGCAAAAATCCTCTTTACTCTCCCCTCTCCTCTCCCTAAGCAGAGGAGAGTCTGTCCTAGAACTGCAAGCTGCACTGTAACACAGCAGTCCCTTAGCTACTCCAGCTGGTATCTCCCTAGGTCACATGCACTCTGAGTCCACTGGTTCTGAGCCCAGCTCTATACCAGACTTGTCCAGGAATTGCAATCCTGTGGCCTAGGCTACCTTTCAAGTTTATTTAGGATTCCAGAGCACTTCAACCTGTGATGGCAGAGTTTGCCACAACTCAGGTCTGACTACCAGACTGGATAATTTGCTTCTGGCTAGGGCTGGCCTAAATGCTCCCTCAATGGGCATCGGCTGAGCTCTGCCTCCTGTTGCTTTCCACTGTGACAAGACACCATTGAGTTTCAATGCAAGATTTCACATCACTGCACTCTCCCTCCCCTAAGCACACGAATTCCTCTTTATGCCAAGTTGCTTTGCTGGGGTATAAAGGAGGGATAGTGCAGATGACTCAAGACCGTCTTTCCTATCCTTTTCAGTGTTTCTTTCTTCAATATGAGTTAAAATAAGATACTGTGATCACTCCTCGCTCACCTAAATTTTGGTTCTAATGGAGGTGTTTTTAGTGTGGATAATTTTTCAGTGTTCCTGCTGGGAGGACAATTGCTAGAGGCTTCTATTTGGCCACCATGCTCTGCCTCCCCTATCATTTTATTTTTAACTTTAATGCATTGATTGAGCTGCATTTTATTTTTCAATAAACAGTGGACTCAATTTTTTCCATTTTCCCCCCAAAAAAACTAATTGATCATTCTCAAACCAATACCATATATTAAATAAATTTTATGGAATTAACTGAATAATCTATCTTATTTTCACTAATTTTATATTTTATCAATGTATATTTGTAATATACATTTATATACAATGTATATTATATACCTATATATTTTATATATAAATGTAATATATAAAATGTATAATATATATATATAGAGAGAGAGAGAGAGAGCAGGCATATGTGTTAGACACTGAAATCACTGATGAATACAGTGATTTAAACTCCTTTCCCTCAAGGAGTTTAAATTTTAATGAGGTACAATTTTTCAAAGTAAACGGATAATAAATAAAAAAACTGTACTATGTAATTTATAATAATAACTAACATTTATTGAACACTTATTATATACCTGACTCTGTTCCAAGGATCATCAATCTATTGCCTGTGGCAAAATCCAGTCAGCATTCTGTTTCACACAGACAATAAGCCAAAACTAAATCTACATTTTTGAGGGATTATGGGAAAAATAAAAGAAAATGAAAGAATGAATAATATGAGAGACAAATTATACGTGACTCACAAAGCCTGAAATATTAACTCTGTGGCCCATTACAAAAGAAGTTTATTGACCCCTGCTTTAAGCCTTCTAAATGTACTTATTTAATTTTCACAATAAGCACTAAAGTGGTTAATATTATTACATAATATGTAAGCTCTAATATTCTTCCAGATGAGAAAACTAAAGCACAAAGAGTTCCCTATAATTATCACAGAGGAAATAAACAGGATACTGTACTTCTAAATAAGGATCAGGAATGAGGAGGGTTAAGGCAAAAACAAAAGAGTTTCCTGAAGAAATAATTATACTTTTTAAAAAAATTTTAAATAGTTGCTTTATTAGAGCATCTTTTTTATATTATACTGGGATATATGTGCAGAACGTGCAGGTTTGTTACATAGATATATATGCGCCATGGTGTTTGCTGCACCCATCAACCTATCATCTACATTAGGTATTCCTCCTAATGCTATCCCTCCCCTTGCACTGTACTGCACAAGAGGTCCTGAGGTGTGATGTCCCCCTCCCTGTGCCCATGTGTTCCCATTGTTCAACTCCCACTTATGAGTGAGAACATCAGTGTTTGGTTTTCTGTTCTAATGTTAGCTTGCTGAAAATGATGGTTTCCACATTCATCCATGTCCCTGAAAAGGGCATGAACTCATTCATTTTTATGCCTGCATAGTATTCCATGGTGTATATATGCCACATTTTCTTTATCCAGTCTATCATTGATGGGCATTTGGGTTGGTTCCAAGTCTTTGCTATTGTGAACACTGTTGCAATAAACATACATATGCATGTGTCTCTACAGTAGAATGATTTGTAATCCTTTGGATATATACCCAATAATGGGATTGCTGGGTCAAATTATATTTCTAGTTCTAGATCCTTGAGGAATCACCATACTGTCTTCCACAGGATACTGTAATCAAAACAGCACAGTACTGGTACCAAAACAGATATATACCCCGATGGAAGAGAACAGAGGCCTCAGAAATAACACCACGCATCTACAGCCATCTGATTTTTGACAGACCTGACAAAAACAAGCAATGGGGAAATAATTTCCTATTTAATAAACGGTGTTGGAAAAACTGGCTAGCCATATGCAGAAAACTGAAACTGGACCTTTTTCTTACAACTTACATAAAAATTAACCCAAGATGGCTTAAAGATTTAAATGTAAGACCTAAAACCATAAATACCCTAGAAGAAAACCTAGGCAATTCAGGACAGAGGCATGGCAAAGACTTCATGACTAAAACACCAAAACCAAAGACAACAAAACCAAAATTGACAAGTGGGATCTAATTAAACTCAGAAGCATCTGCACAGCAAAAGAAACTATCATCAGAGTGAACAGGCAACCTACAGACTGGAGAAAATTTTTGCAATCTATCCATCAGAATCTACAAGGAACTTAAACAAATTTACAAGAAAAAAACAAAAACCCCATCAAAAAGTGGGCAAAGGATATGAACAGACACTTTTCAAAAGAAGATATCTATGCAGTTAAACATATGAAAAAAAGCCTATCATCACTGGTCATTAGAGAAATGCAAATTAAAACCACAGTGAGATACCATGTCACGCCAGTTAGAATGGCAATCATTAAAAAGTCAGGAAACAACAGATGCTGGCGAGGATGTGGAAAAATAGGAATGCTTTTACAGTGTTGGTGATATTTACTTTTCTAAAAGTTGAGATTACCTGTGAATTGAAAGAACCTGGCTCTAGGCCCTATTGTTGAGAAGCTCAAACATGAAGTATTTGGATAGATACATAGGAACCAGGTAAAAAGATGACAAGCAGCAGAGATAAGAACAGAAGGAAACAGAAATAAACAGAAGCCAAAAGGGAGAGTGTTTTGAGGAGGGTGGAAAACATTTAGTGTTGTTGGACAAGACAGGAAATAAGAGCCAGTAGGTGGATTGAAGCTCTAGCCTAAAGGACAGGGTATAACTGATCAGGGCCAGCTACCATTATGTCATATTCTATTATGCCTACAGCCAATATAAAGTGGGTATCAGGATGACTAAGTCCTAACGAGGAGCCACTCACACTTTTTTTCTCTAAAGAAAAAAAAAAGGTACCATAAGTAATACAACTTTCTGAATTGAGAAACACAAAAAAATAAATTATAACACAAAAGAAATAAAAAAACAGAGCCCTTATGTAAGATTTTTCCCAACATTAACAGATCTCTGTGAAAGATTTTGGAACATGACTCCTCATTACCTTCCTCTTCTTCTCCAATATTAACTTCAATTGACCTTCATTTTCTGAGTTAAACAGCTTCTTTTAGTGTTCAGGAAGCTGGATGCCAGTGAGATGATGGGCTTGATTAGGGTTCTGGTAGGGATAACTGGTATGAAGGATTTCTGTGAGATAAGCAGGGGAGCCTCCAGAGAAATGTTCAGACAAATGTCTGGATTCTTGAGAAAAGAGTGACATCCAGTTTCCATACATGTCCTGGTTCTCCTTAGCCCCCAAGAAACCAAACCAAACCATACCAAACCAAACCAAAACAAAAAAGACAAACAGATAGATTGAGACATGCTTGCCTCTAAAACTGGGAAATTTACTGGCTGCTTCTCAAAATGTGCCAGCAAGGGACTGGAAACCTACCTACTTTAATATTATTGACACACAAGAATAGATGCAAGTGCTTCATCTTTCATCTCTTGTTAAGACAAAAGTAATTTAGCATTCCCTAACATGAAACCTGAGCTCTGGTGAGCGGAAAAAAAATACCTAAACCTTACATAGGGTCTCAAAAGCCAGGGAAAGGAAGGTCAGTAAGAATAAACAGAAAATACTAGGAAAACAGATCTGCTGAAGGAGACATAAGACAGTGTGATTTAAAATAATGAGAACATTAGCAGAAATTCAGGCCTACTATATACACACCAAATACTTTCTGGAGAAAAACAAACAAAATGTTTTCCTAAATCTATAATTCAATAGGTAAAAATGAAAGAAAACATGATCCGCATGTCATCTTTTATAAATGCCTACTCATTATTCTTGGGTTCCAATTGGAATCTGAAACATTGCACATTTCCCCTGTATGTTGTTATGAATCCAAGAACAATGAGATGATGACTTTCATTTATATGCCAAAAATGTTTCAAATTATTATTCCAAGCAATCATTGTTTTTAAAAATCTTTCTCTAGAGGAGGCTCAAAAGCCTCACTTAGTTCATGAATACTTATATTTTATTGTAAGATTATCCTGTATTGAAGTCACAAATGATTGAGTAGGTATTTATAAAGGATGACATCTCAGTTATACATTGCTTATCAATGAGGATATGCTCTGAGCAATTTGTCATTAGGCTATTTTGTCATTATGTGAACATCATAGAGTGTATTTATGCAAACCTAGATGGTATAGCCTCCTACACATCTAGGATATGTGAGAGAGCCTATTGCTCCTAGGCTACAAATCTATGCAACATATTACTCAATGTAGTAGGCAATTACAACATAATGTTAAGATTTGTGCATCTAAAAATACCTAAACATAGAAAATGAATAGTAAAAATACAGTGTAAAAGATTGTAAACATGGTAGGCCTGTAGAGGACATTTAGAATGAACAAAGCTTGCTGGACTGGAATTTGCTCTGGGGGAAGTCAGTGAGTGAGTTGTGAGTAAAATGGGAAGGCCTGGAACATTACTGTGCCCTTTATGGTACTGGCAGCACAGTAAGTTTGTTTCCAGCAGCATCGCCACGAACACTCCAGGGATATATTACCCTACGATGTTACAACAGCTGCTATGTCACTAGGAGATAAACATTTTTCAGTCAGAATTTAATCTCCTATGGCCAACATCACATATGTGGTTCATCATTGACTGAAAGTTTGTTATGCAATGCATGTCTGTAATATGTTTCTTATATATATATATTTATATATATATATATGTACATATATATATATATATATATTAAAAATGAACTAAGAAGCCTAGAATGAACATTTCTTTTCCTGAATGAGGACGATAATCAACTAAGTGTAATAATCAGAGCATTATTCTGAATATTATTTGCTATTGTGTCATTACTGGGTCTATCTGACACCTTATAACAGAAATAATTAAATCTTTATTACTCCTTAATGAGATCTAAATTTTCTCTCTCTTTTGGATGTGGAATGTGGATTGCAGTACAAAAGAATATGAGAGGGGAACACCAACCAGAAATAATGTGGGAATTCTCAGAAACAAACGTCAGAAAAAAATATCCTGTTTACAAACTTAAAAGATGTAAATTAAAAGGGTTTTACATCTAAGAACCCAAGAAGTAGAATAAAGGTTCCACCAATAGACAAAATCAGGCAGAAATATCAGTTGCATTCTCATGGCACTTCTGTTAACTTTGTGTAGGGAACTATTATTTCTAATTCCAGGATTAACAAGAAGAGAATAAATACTCATGTTACATAGATATAACAATTTAATTTTTCTGCCATCTGGATGTAAAATTTGTCATTCTTGTGATGGTTTTAATTTAAAAATGTTTAACATGGCTAATGGCAATTCCTTTATGATATATTGGATTATTAAAAAATCCAACTGCTAGACATGTATATGAAGTACATTTAAATGAAATTAAAAGTGAAAAACAAATTGCTGTACAAATTTCTAACAGGAAAAGAAAATAGGTGAGTCATATTAATATAGTAAAATGGTATTCAAAGACAAAGAGTAAAAATGAAGACAAAGACAATATCTTTAAAATGTAATCTCTCCTAAAATAATATGTAGATCTAATTTTATTCTAATTAGAAATCAAATTTTGGCATACTTGCTGTTACCAGTATTAATAATATTTTTAAATTAATATGGAAAATTCAGTGAATAAAAATTGCCAAAGAATTGGAAATAAGAATCATAAAAGATGGCTTGCTTTACAAGATAAATGAAATTTAATATAAAGTTACCATAATAAATGTAAACACAGTTTTGCAAATAGGTCAATGAAATAAAACTAGAATCCAGAAATAGAACAAGTATATGTAGAAAACATATGGCAAAAGTGTCTACCTCTATCCTAACTTGGAGAAAAATAGATTATTTATTTAATGAATGGTATTGGCATAATTAGCTATTTCTCTGAAATAAACCAAAATTTATACACTGCTTCATATTACATAAAATTAATTCTTAGATACATTAAAATCTAAATATAAAAGAATTTAATATATTAAAATAATGTGTAAGAGAACATTTGTAAAACTCTGGATGAAAAGTCTTTTAGCAAGATACTAAATCTGAAAGGAAAGACTGATCGATTCGACCCAAAAAAAAAAAAAAAATGTTTAGTTACAGTTTTACACCATAAACAAATCCAGGGTAAAATACAGAATAATAATTTTGCAGCATATATGATTAATTTTTTAAGTGCTTATAAAATATAAAAA
Organism: Cacajao melanocephalus; assembly: GCA_963573385.1. Taxonomy (NCBI): domain Eukaryota; kingdom Metazoa; phylum Chordata; class Mammalia; order Primates; family Pitheciidae; genus Cacajao; species Cacajao melanocephalus. The sequence continues at coordinate 21,688 of CAUYLG010052030.1, read as the reverse complement.
TAGTCTGACAGAAAAATAGATAAGAGAAAATGCAAATCACCAAAAACTTGAGAAAACATGCTCAACTTCATTAGAAGTCAATAAAATGCAAATAAAATAGCAGAGATGTCACTTTATATTCATTTGTGGAAAAACAAATCTTTTAAAAATACTAACATCCAAAATTGCTCAGCTTCTGCAGAAATGTTGGCTGGCTGATGGAATTAAAATCTTCAGAAATATCAAGGAATATCTTAGGAACTGTTCAAAAATGAAGAAGAGTAAAAAAATTTTTTAAAAAGTTAACAAAATTGAGAGTATGAGTCTGAACTGGATCATTTTGCTATGAAGAACCTTATAGGAGCATCTGGCAAATTTGAGTCAGGATTAAATAGTATGAATCAGTGTTAATTTCTTAATACCAATAGTTATATTTTAGTTATGTATATGGAAAATGGTCCTATTTGTAGGAAATATAAGGTTAAATATTTGGGAATATACAGACATGATTTCAGCAACTTAGTCTAAGCAATTTGTACTTTCAACCTTTTTCTAAATTTCAATTAGCTTCTCTCTCTCTCCCTCTCCCTCCCCCTTATATCTGTCTCCTTAGCACAGCAAATAAACTTTTAGAAATCTATTCTATAAAAGTGGAATTGACATTTATTTACAGTAGAGATGTTAAAAATCTATATATTTTTCAATAAGGTAATAATTAAATTATTATATAGCTATAATATACAATATTTTGTAGCTGTGAGAATGAATTGAAGCTACATGCATTTAATTTCCACATCTGACCATGCAGGGACTTAGAGAGACCAATGCAAAGGAAATACTCTGTGGAGAATAGCTAGAGTCTGGGTGAGTACCTTGTCAGATCTTGGAGAATGACTGCACAGATAAAGATGCTAAAAACTTATAGGAGGTGGAGAAAAATGGCCGAATAGAACCCTCCAGTGATCATTTCCCTCCTCCAGCTGGAGCACAAAATTAAACAGCTATCCAAACAAGAAAGTACCTTCATAAGTACCAATACTCAGGTGAGTGATCACAGTACCTGGCTTTAACATCATATCAAGGAACGAGGCACTGAAGAGGGTAGCAAGGACAGTCTTGAATTGCCAACCCCCAACTCCCCACAGAGCAGCTTGGCACAAAGAGAGAACCTGTGTGCTTGCAGGAGGAAATGTGCAGCGGTTGTGAGATTTTCCATGGGGACTCAGTGCTGCTTTGTAACAGCAGAAAGCAACACAATGCAGAATTGAGCTGGTGCCCATGGAGGGACCACTTAGATCAGCCCTGGCCAGAGGGGAATTGTCCATCCTAGTAGTAAGAAGCTGAGTTCTGGCTAAGCCCACTACTATGGGCTAAGGTACTCTGAAGTCCCAAGTAAACTTGAAAGGTAGTGTAGACCACAAAGACTGCAATTCCTGGGCAAGTCCTGGTGCTGAGCTGGGCTTAGAAATAGTGGACTTGAGGTGCCTGCAACCTAGTGAGACACCAGTTGGGATGACCAAGGGAGTGCTTGTGTCACCCCAATCCAAATTCCAGGCAGCACAGCTCACACCTCTATGAGGAGAGAAAAGAGTAAAGGGGATTTTATCTTGCAACTTTCATACTGGCTCAGCCACAGTAAAATAAAACACCAAGCAGGGTCCTGAAGATCCCATTCCAGGCCATAGCTCTCAGAAAACATTTTTAGATCTACCCTGGGCCAGAAGGGACCCCACTTATCAAAGGAAAAAAAAAAACAAAACGAAACAATGTTGGCAGATTTCACCATATGGTATGAAAGAGCCCTTGGGCCTTGAATAAATACCACTGGCAGTGAAGCAGCAGTAACTATGGGCCTTGGACAAGACCCAGTATTGGGCTGGCTTGATGTAACCTAGCACATTTTCAGCTGTGGTGGTCACAGGAAGGGACCCTTTCTGCTTAAGAAAAGGGGTGGGAAAAGTATAAAAGACTTTTTCTTAAAATTATGGTTGCAGCTCAGCCACAGTAAAATAAGACAAACAGGAGATTCCTAAAGTCCCTGATGCCAGGCCTTAGCTACTGGAGGGACTTTCTAGACATGCCCTAAGCCAGAAGGGAACACACTGCCACATTCCTTAAAAGACACCCAGTATTGTGCTGGTTTCAGGTGTGACCCAGCACAGTCCTGGAGATGGTGGCCATAGGCGTGTTTGTGTCACCCCTACCCTAATTTCAGGCATCTCAGCACAGAGAGAGAGACGCCATTTGTTGAGGGCAGGAGGCCAGAGGAGTAAGGGAAAAAAACAAGAAATTCTACCTAGTAATCTAGAGTATTCACCTGTATCTTAACCAAAAACACTAAGGCAGTACTTCTAGAACTCTGAAAAAGTCACAGCATTACTGGATTTGGGTTGCTCCCTAATGCATATGCCCCTTAATGCTGAGTGACCAAAGAATTAGATCACAACACTCAATTCCCTTTGAATACGTGGAAAGCCTTCTTTTTTTTTTTTTTTTTTTTTTTTGAGACAGAGTTTTGCTCTTGTTGCCCAGGCTGGAGTGCAATAGTGCTATCTCGGCTCACCACAACCTCTGCCTCCCGTGTATAAATAAGCCCAGACTTCAAAGATTAGAATAAATACCTAACTTTTCATTACCTAGAAATTAATTAACAACCATGATCATCTAGATCATTAAAAAAAATGGCCTCCCCAGATGAAACAAATAGGCACATGACCAGTTCTGCAATGATAGAGATATGTGGCCTTTAAGACAGATAATTCAAAATAGCTGTTTTTAGAAAGATCAACAAAATCCAAGATTGCACAAAGAAAATATTTAGAATCCCATCAGATAAATTTAACAAAGAGATTGAAGTAATTTAAAAGAATCAAGCAGAAATTCTACAGCTTGAAACTGCATTTGACAAACTTAAGAATGTATCAGAGTCTCTCAACAACAGAACTGATCAAGCAAAGAAAAAATTAGCAAGTTTAAAGACAGGCTATTTGAAAATACACAGTCAGAGGAGACAAAAAAATAAAAGAATGAAGTATTCCTACAGGATCTAGAAAATAGCCTAAAAAGGACAAATCTAAGAGTTATTGCCTTAGCGAGGAGACAGAAAGAGATTGAGGAAGAAAATTTAGTTAAGCAGAAATAACAGAGAACTTTCTGAACCTAGAGAAATATATCAATATTCCAGTACATGAAGGTTGTAGAACACCAAGCAGATACAGCACAAATAAGATTATCTCAAGACATTTAAAATCAAATTTTCAAAGATCAAGCATAAAGAAAGTATCCTAAAAACAGCAAGAGAAAAGAAACAAATAACATATAAAAAATTCTAATATGTCTGGCAGCCTATTTCCCTGTGGAAACTTTACATACCAGGAAAGAGTGGCATGATACATTTCATATGCTGAAGAAAAACACCCTGCTCCTAGAATGTTATATCTAGCAAAAATATTATTTAAACATGAAGGAGAAATAAAGATTTTACCAGACCAAAAAAAAAATAAAATAAAAAGAAAAACCCGCAAAGATTTCATTAATACCAGAACTGTCCTACAGGAAATGTTCAAGACAGCTCTTCAATATGAAAGAAAAGGAAATCAATGAAAAATAAGAAATCATTTGAAGGTATAAAACTCACTGGTAATAGTAAGTACATAGACAAACACAGAAAATTATAACATAACATTATAATTGTGGTATATAAACTACTCATATATTGAGTAGGACGACTAAAAGACCAACCTACCAAAAATAATAATTACAAAAATGTGTAAGGCATAGACAGTATAATAAAAATAGAAACAACAAAGAGTTAAAATGGGGTGGGGAAGAAAATGAAAGTAAAGAGATTTTAATAGTTTTCTCTCTGGTTGTTTTCTTTTGCAATCAGTATTAAGTTACCATCAGTTCAAAATAACTGATTATAATATGTTATTTGCAAGCCTCATGGTAACCTCAGATTAAAAATCCTACAAAATATTTGAAAAATATAAAGCAAAATATTAAAACACACCACCAGAGAAAATCACTTTCACAAAAAGGGAAACAGGAAAGAAGGAAGGAAGAAAGAGAAGACTGCAAAATGACAGAAAACAGATAACAAAATGGCAGGAGCAAGTTCTTATTTGTCAATAATAACATTGAGTGTAAATGGACTAAGCTCTGCAGTCAAAAGGCATAGAGTGAATGAATGGATAAAGAATAAAACCTAGCAATTTGTTGCTTACAAGAAACCCTCTGTACCTATAAAGATACACATAGGTTGAAAATTAAGGGGGAAGAAGATATTCCATGCAAATGGAAACCAGAAAAGAGCAGGAGTAGCTATACTTATATCAGATAAAATAGATTTCAAGACAAAAACTATAAAAGGAGATATATAAAATTATTATCTAATGATAAAGAGGTCAATTCATCAAGAAGATATAGCAATTATAAATATAAATGCACTTTGCACTGCAGCGCCACCTGTTGTATGAAGCATATATTACCAAAGCTAAAGAGACACAGACTCAATACAATAATATCTAGAAACTTTAGCACCCTACTTTCAGCACTGGGTGGATTATCCAGGCAGAAAACAACACAGAACTGTCAGACCTAGTCTGCACTATGGACCAAATATATGTAATAGACAGTTCAGAAAATCTCATCCAACAGCTATAGGATATACATTATTCTTTTCAACACGGAGACTATTCAAGGATAGACCATATGTCAGGCCACAAAACGAGTCTTAAAGCATTCAAATAAATTGAAATTGTATCAAGTATTTTCTCTAAACATAATGGAATAAAACTGGAAAACAATAACTTCAAGAACTTTGGAAACTATGCAAACAGAAACAAATTAAATAATATTCTCCTGAATTACCAGTGGATCAATGAAGAAATTAAGGGAGAAATTATAAAACTCCTTGAAACAAATGAAAATGGAAACATAGCATACCAGAACTCATGGGATAGAACAAAAGCAGTACTAAGAGGAAATTTATAGCAATAAGTGCCTACATCAAAATGGAGCAAAACTTCAAATCACCCAATTATGCATCTTAAAGAACTAGAAAAGCAAGAGCAAAGCAAACCCAAAATGAGTATAAGAAAATAATAAATATCAGAGCAGAAATTGAAAAAAAAATCAGAGTGAAATTTTTAAAAATAAAGAATACAGAAGATCCACAAAATAAAGAATTCTATTTTTTAAAAGATTAACAAAATCAACAAGCCCTTAGCCAGACTAAGTCAAAAACAGAGAAAATGCAACCAAACAAAATCAGAGCAGAAAAACGAGACATTACAACTTATACCTCAGAAATTCAAAGGATCATTAGAGGCTACTATGAGCAACTGTATGTCAAGAAGTTGAAAAACTTAGAAGAAACAGATAAATTCCTAAATACATACAAACTACCAAGATCGAATCATGAAGAAATCCAAAACCTTAATAGACCAATAAGAAATAATGAGATCAAAGCCGTAATAAAAAGTCTGCCAGCATAGAAAAGCCTGGGACCCGATGACTTCATTGCTGAATTTTATCAAACATTTAAAGAGAAACTAATATCAAACCTTCTCAAACGATTCCAAAATATAGAGGAGGAACGAATACTTCCAAACCCATTCTACAAGGCTAGTATTACCCTGATAAAAAAGCCTGAAAAAGGCACATCATAAAAGGAAAACTACAGGTCAATATATCTAATGAACATTGATGCAAAAATCCTCAGTACAATACTACCAAATTGAATTTAACACAATAAAATATCATTCATCATGACCAAGTAGGATTTATCCTGGGGATGCAAGGATGGTGCAACATATGCAAATCAATCAATATGATCTATCATATCAATAAAATGAAGAACAAAAAATATAGGATCATTTCAATTAATGCTGAAAAAGCATCTGATAAAATTCAACATCCCTTCATGAAAAAGAAAACCCTCAAAAACCCTGATATAGAAAGAACACACCTCAATACAATAAATGCTATATATGACAGACGCACAGCGACAATCATACTAAACTGGACAAAACTGGAGGCCTTTCCTCTAATATCTGGAAAAAAACAAGGATGCTTTTTCAACACCATCATTCAACCTAATAAGAAGCCCTAGGTAGACCAATCAGATAAGAGAAAGAGATAGATGGTATCCAAACTGAAAGGAAAAAAGACAAATTATCCTTTTCACAGGTAATATAATCTTATATTAGGAAAATCCTAAAGACTCCATCAAATAATTATGAAACATGATACATAAACCCAGTAAAGTTGCAGGGTACAAAATCAACATTAAAATATCAGTAGCATTTCTACATACCAATAGTGAATAAGCTGACAAGAAATCAAGAAAGTACTCCCATTTAAGATAGCTACAGATAAAATAAAATACCTGGGATTAAACTTAACAAATGAAGTAAAAAAATGTCTACAATGAAAACTGTGAAATGCTGATAAAAGAAATTAAAGAGGACATACAAAAAAATAGAAAGATATTCCTTGTTCATTAACTGGAAGCATTAATACTGTTAAAATGTCCGTACTACCCAAGCAATCTACAGATTCAGTGAAATCTCTATCAAAAGTACTGATGACATTCTTCACATAAATAAAAATAATCCTAAAATTTATACAGAAACACAAAAGAGCCATTATAGCTGAAGCCATCCTGAGCAAAGGGAGCAAACTAGAGGAATCACATTACCTGACATCCAACTCTTCTGCACAGCAATGGTAACCTAAACAGCATAGTAGTAGCACAAAAGCAGACACCTAGACCAGTGTAACAGAATAGACCGCCATATGCAAATCCATACATCTACAGTCAATTCATTTTTGACAAAGGGGTCAAGATCATCACTGGGGAAAGGACAGTGTCTCTAATAAATAATGCTGGAAAAATTGGATATTCATAAGCAGAAGAATGAACCTAGAGCTCAATCTCTCACCATATACACATATCAAATCAAAATGGATTATTAAGACTTAAATCTAAGACCTCTAACTATGAAACTACTGCAAGGAAACGTTGATAAAACACTCCAGGACATTGGTCTGGGCAAGAATTTCTAAAGTAATACTCCCTAAAGCACAGGCAATCAAAGCAAAAATAGACAAATATGATTATATCAAGTTAAAATGCTTCTGCACAGCATAGGAAATAGTAAAATGAAAAGAGGTCCCATGCAATGGGAAAAAATAACTGTAAACTATCCATCTGACAAATGATTAATAACCAGAATATTTAAGGAGCTCAAACAAATCAATAGGAAAATAATAATCTGATTTTAAAATGGACAAAAGACCTGAATAGACATTTCTCAAAAGACAACATACAAATGGCAAACAGGTACATTAAAAGGTGCTCAAAATTATTGATCATCAGGGAAATGCAAATCAAAACTGCAATGAGATATCATTTAATTTCAGTTAAATTGGCTTTCATCCAAAAGACGGGCAATAACAAACGCTGCAGAGGATGTAAAGAAAGGGAAACCCTGGTACACTTTTTGTGGGAATGTTTATCAGTCCAGCCACCATAGAGAATAGTATTGAGGTGCCTCAAAACACTAAAAATAGGGCCTGACATGGTGGCTCCCAACTATAATCTCAGCACTTTGGGAGGCTGAGGTGGGCAGATCCTTGAGCCCAGTAGTTTGAGACCAGCCTGGGCAACATAGCGAGACCCCATCTCAATCATCATCATCATCATTATAAACTAAGAATAGAACTACGATATGAACGAGCAATCCCACTGCTAGGTTTCCAAAAGAAAGGAAATCACTATATTAAAGAGATATCTATAATATATAAACATAAATACCTATGTTTATTGCAGCACTAATCACAAAAGCTAAGAGTTGGAAGCAACCTAAGTATCCAACAACAGATGAATTGATAAAGAAAATGTGGTAAATATGCACTATTCATCCATGAAAAGAATGAGATCCTGTGATTCGCAACAACATGAATGGAACTGGTGGACAGTATGTAAATGAAATAAGCCAGGCACATAAAGACAAGCTTCTCATGTTCTCATTCAATTGTGGGAGCTAAAAATTAAAACAATTAAACTCATAGAGACAGAGGGTTAGAATGATGGTTACCAGAAGCTGGGAATGATAGTGGAGGCGAGGGGCTGGGAAATGGAGATGGCTAATGAGAACAAAAATATGGTTAGATACAATACGTAAGATGTATTATTCTATAGCTCAACAGAGTGACTACGGTCAGCAGTAGTTTGCTGTACATTTTAGAATGACTGAGCAGGTACATTAAGAATATTTATAACAGAAAAACATGATGAATTGAATACTTGAGGTGCTAAAAACCCCATTTGCCCTGATATGATTATTAAACATGGTATGCCTTATCAAAATATCTCATTACCCCACAAATATATACAGCACTGTACTCATAAAAAATAAAAATAAAGAAAATTGAGAAAAATATTTAAAAATGATAAAATGGGAGATCAGGCACAGTGGCTCATGCCTATAACCCCAACTTCTTCAATTTTTGTTTAATTTTTTAAAAATAATTAAAAATCTTAAAAATATTAAAACCTTATACCTCTTGGCACAAAAATGCTTCAAGAGAAAAGTTATGTTTCATTCCAGGAAATCATTTAAGAGTTTTATGCTTTTTTTTTTACATAGTAACAAATTAAAGTCACCTAACATACATAATTTTGTTTCTTATGTCAAAAATGTTCAGACTCCCACAAAATAACTGCATTCTTATCCATCAGAGTCATTCATTCCAATAAAATCAATAATCAATGTCCTACTAATGTTGACTCTAGACATTTATTTATTTTTTCAAAGTTATCATTTCCACACAACAAATGAGAATAGTAAGCTGAAGTTAATTCTGAGCACAGGCAACAATTTAAAAATGCAAGTTTATTGCCCTTGCTAGGCCAATACACATAAAAAAGAATTATGAGTCTTCCTTTTTTAGATAAGCTGCTATTCTTTAAGAAACCACCAGGTTAAATATCTGTCAATTTAAAGACTCAGACTTTGGCATCATTGAGATGAATAATATATAAATTATATATAATAATGCATATATTAAATCTCATAATATATGAAATTCATATAATAATTCATATAAGGAAAAGAATCATACAATGATTTTCTTTATATTTCATGTAAAACGAAATTCATATAATGGAAAGCCTGATGGCCTGCTGGTGTGGACATTATTTTTAATAGCACCATATCAACAATAGGACAACATTTTACTTTCAGACAATATCAGACGGGGGGGAAGAGGGAGGACAGAGCCAGCACTCTAGGATCTGATTAAATTCATAGAAATTTAATCTAAAAAATCAGCTTTGCGCTTTCACTCACTTGAGTGCAGGTGGGAATCTGAATCAGAACATGAGAAATGCTGGTCTGAACAGGTCATGCCAAAGCCCTAATAGCCACTTCAGCTTTATTAACATTTCCTCTAAATTGATCATAACCCTCACAGCTCAAGTTTTTGCTAGAGTACACACTCTTGACAATGACTTATTTGACCACTCTGAAAAACAGTGTTGCCGATTGTATAAGGATAACAAGACTGATGTGTGATTCAAAGGCCTCGGCAAATTTTCTTCTAGTATGAGAGGGACAAAACAGCAAAATCTCAGACTATGCATTGGATTTCTCTACCTTAATTGGTATATTTCATTTCAACAAGGAAGTGCTGATCATTTATCACTGGCTGTGTTACATTAAGCAAAAAAGAAATACATGACTAAGTTCTAACTCTGAAAGGACATATAGAGAAAGCTTCCACATCACTCCCCAACTCTGAGCTTCCTGCCCTTGTGTGTGAACAGCTAGACTTTGTGCTATTTTCTAGGATGAGGCACATAATATTTGGGGCTTTCTGCTAGGACCATTTAATATATGTAAGATTTACATTTTTGTTGTTTTCTTCTTCCAATCACATTGTATATTCAGCAAAGACAAGAATAATTCACTGTAATATAATTCTTGTATAGCCGACTGCTCATGCTTCACCCACAACACACAAACACAAACACACCAGACACACAGAGATACTCCTCAATAGTTCCTATTCTGATAAACTGCTCACCAAAAATATAAACAATTTCCCATTAAATGGGCCTTAAAGTTTTTACGTGTTTCTTGATGCCTAATTTTCTTTATTTGGAAAGTCAAATTCAAATATCAATCTTCTCCTCTAAATTATTGGATATGCTTCTAACAAATATCGATCTTAATGAATATAAACATCCTTAAATAGTAATTATGGAGAAAGATAAAATGGCTACTCTTCTTTGAAGAGAAGCTCTAATATCCAACAACATCCTTAGCTTTATAAAGTAGAGGAACCTTCCAAGGTGCTGACTCCAGTCTCTGTACTACCTTCCTCCCACCAAACGCCAGCAAAGTTAAATGGTCAGAAAATATATATATTTTATATGTATATGTGTGTGTGTGTGTGTATATATATATACATATATACACAAAATCTAATATATATTAGAACCCAGTTCTAATATATATGCAGATATTTATATATACACATATTTATATTAATGTTTATCTTATATATAAACATATTTATATTAATGTTTATGAGTATATGTATATATAATATATAATTATATGTATATATAATATATAACTAGAACAGGGTTAGGATAGTGTTGGCACACTTGTGTCATCTTTCCACATCATAGATGAATTTTACACAATTAAATATAGAAATATTTATTATTTACCTTATGTATTAGTTTGCTATAGTTAGTGTAACAAAATGCCACTGACTGGATAGCTTCAATAATAGAACTTTATTTTCTCCGTCTGGAGGCCGTAAGTCCAAGATCAAGGTGCCAGCTGTGGGCTGGTTTCTTCTGAAGCCTCTTTCTTTGGTTTGCAGATAGCTGCCCTCTTGCTGCCTCTCCACATGGTCCGTGCATGTGCCTCTGTGCATGCACAGCCCTGGTGTTTCTCTGTGTTTCCTATTCTCCTCTTACAAGGACAACAGTCCCATGGAGTAGGGCCCAATTTAACAATCACATTTTAATTAGATTACCTCTTTTAAGGCCTTCTCTCCAAATACAGGCACGTTCTGAGGTACTAGAGGTGAGGGCTTCAACATGCGAATTGTGGGGGCATCCAATTCAGCCCATAACACCTTACGAGCAGCTAGATATTCAAAGGATATGAAAATGGCACAGTCCTTTAACTCAATGAGCAGAGCATGAACCTCTTTTAGGGTGGTAAGTCAGTAAACAAATAATTATAATATTAGAATACAAGTACAACAAAATGGAACATGCAAAATGTTCTTAAAGTTCAAAAAAATGAAAGGATTACACCCATTTTGAAGGATCAGAAAAGAGTTCATGGAGCAAGTGGTTTGAATTGCCAGAATTATAAGATAAAAAATTGCATTTTTAAGCCACTAACTGGTCATTTATTACAGCAGCCACAGAAACCTAATACAACGTCCATTATTAAGTTAAGGGAAGTTTAGATGATTCCGAGCTTTCTGAGAGTTTTTTTTTTTTTATCATTAAAGCTTGTTTAATTGCTTCAAATTCATTTCTGTACCTATTGATATGATCATGTGACTTTTCTTTTTTTAGCCTTTAAATGGGGAGTCACTGATTATTTTTTGAATATTAAACTAGCCTGGCATTCCTAAAATAAACCACACTTGGTCATGATGTATTATCATTCTTTTTAAGTACTGCTGGATGTGATTTACTAGATGTGTTTTATTGCAGACATTTGCATCTATGTTCATGGGAGCTATTCATTTATAGTTTATTTTTTCTTGTATTTTGTTTTGTTACGAGGACAATGAGGTAAAATGAGAAATGTAATAGATTTTGTAGAATTGATAGTATTTTTCCCCAAAATCATCTGTGTCTGGAGTTTTCTGAGTTCTCGGATAGTTGTGTTCTGTGTTTGGTCTTCAGATTTTAGTTATAATTAGTTTAATGAATATGTGGTAATGGGCCTACTCAATATGTGCTGGCATGTATGTGGTGGCTGTGGGTAGCATTTGTTTTATGTGGCTTGGTTTCTGCTTGATACAATGTACTGCTAATACCTGGGCATCTGTGTCTTTCATTATTTATGAACAATTTTCACTTGTTATTTCTTCAAGGATATCCCTTCTCCATTCTTTGTACTTTTTCTGAGATTTCAATTAGTCAGATGTTAACTTTTAATTATTTCCTTCTTATCCATTAACTACTCTTATATTTTCAATTTGCTTGTGCATCTGAGTAATTTATTCAGATATATCTTCTATTGCAATAATTCTCAATTGTACTCTGTCTACTCTGCTGCTAAACCATTTACTGATTTTTAAAATTTTAATAATTATAGATTTTTTATTGTTAAAAGTTTATTTGTTTTTGTGATGGTAAATTTTATGTGTCAACTTGGCAAGGCAGTGGGGCCCAGTTGTTTGGTCAAACGTTAGTATAATGTTTTGTGAAAGTATTTTGTAGATGTAATTAACATTTAAACTAATTGACTGTATGGAAAGGAGGTTATCCTCAATAAAGTAGCAGAGCCTCTTAGTTGAACGCCTGAAGAGCGAAAACTGATTACCTGAAGAAGGAATTCTGCCTCAACTGTAACATAGAAATCCTGCCTGAGTTTCTAGCTTGCCAACCTGTTCTGTGGGTTTCAAAACTGACTCCGGAACATGAACTTTTGCCTGAGTTTCCAGCCTGCCAGGCTGCCTTACAATTTTCAAATTTGCAAGACTCCACAACCCCAAGTGCCAATTTCTTAAAATAAAGCTAGATAGATCATAAATAAACAGATAGCTGAGTCGAGTCTATTGGTTCTGTTTCTTTGGGAAACGCTAACTTATCAAATTAGTCTGGACATTTTAACAACTTCTTATTAATTACTATTTCTGTTATCCCATTTTTATTTTGGTAAACATTTCTAATATAAGAATTTAAAAGTTTGTATATGATAGTTGGAATTTTAGGACCCTTAGGAAATCTGAATCTATTGTTTATTGTTTTGATGACTCTCTTCCATGTTGATTTGGTACTTTGTAAGTCTGATAATATTAATTATGAGCTCATATTTGATTAATTTGATTATATGGATAATGTGCTAACCAAATTTGAGGGTGTTTTCTCCTTTACAGAAATTTGCATTTTCTTCTGTGAAAGTCAGGCATTGTTACGGCACTGAAGCTACTTCCAACCCCTCTTTTGGTCTCAGGATGTCTCATTCAGCTACTCTGACTTCGTGTTATTGGCTCAAGTCCTAACTTAGGGACCCCTGCAAACCACTCCCTAATTTGATGATCAGCAGCTGACTTCATGTAATCATATTCTTTGTGTTTTCTTTCTTTTTCTTTTATTTTTTCTTTACATACATATTCTGCTTATGTATCTTTGTGTTTTCTGATCATATAGTTTCGGCTGCATGAGGACATTCTTGCTCCCTGGGAGTATATATTCACCCATTTGTATATAGACATTTTATGCAGGATCTAATTATTTTGTAACAGGAAAGATCCCTCATAATATCTGGTCTGACATACTGCCAGCAGCACACTGCTAGTTACTTAGGATTTTGTTAAATTATGCAGATAATTAACAGATAATATGGTAGTTAGTTATGAAAAAAATGTAATTTCATAATAATTGAAAATCTATAGAATTTGCTTTTAAAAATTTCAATACATTAAATTATATTTTAATGCTTTGAACTTTGTTTCTAATATAATAATGTCAGATAATTCTAAACTTGTATATAAAATGGGGGTGGCTGATCAAAATGTATCTCTAGAATTCTATAAATTCAACTTTGGGTTATTTATCACTCAAAACAGCTGTGTTCAGGGTTGTATTTAACACGGGAGATTTACAGAGCAAAAAGTCTGCTTGAAATACCTTTATATTTGGAGAAATCTTATTTTTGTCAGCATGGGGAAAAACAGTGATTAGAAGAACCATCAGTCAAAAGATAAAAGATTTTTTCTTGTCTATGAATCATAGATTCATGGAAACTAAAGTTGAAAATAACTCAGTAAGTCATCTAATTCATTCCTTTCTCAGAAAAAGAATTAATTTCTCAAGAATTTAAAGGAAAGGTTCTTGTTATATTTATTCTTTTAAATTCCTGCAGGCCTATCTTTCCTTTTTTAAATTATTCTAGTTATATTATGATTTGTTTGACGTGAAAGTCTTTCAAAACACCAGGAGTTAGAAAGGTAATATTATGTTAAAACGCTTAGAATAAAATGTAAATCAAGAAAAATTATATAAAATTTAGAAACTTATTATCAGCTAATATTACATAACATCCTAAGTCTCAACTAAAATAATAAGTAGCGTGTGTCCTAAATAGGTGCTATTTTAGATAACAGATTAATCATTCAACTTCTGTCCATGATATAAATAAGACATATTTGAAACTTATAGTACCCATTGTAGCTTAACTTCAGAGTAACCACAAGTGAATATACACACTATCTTTCCAGGCCACAGCTCAAACTGTTCTTCAGCAGCTCATTTCCTCTTATTATTTAATTGAACCTCCTGCAGCTGTCCAAATCATTGTTCACATTTAGTGACTAAATGGTCTTCTAAAACATAGATCTGACTTCTTTGTCACATGACAATTCAAAATTTGTGATGTTCCAATTCCCTACTAAATGAACTTTAAATACAATTCTTCTTGAGCCTAACTTTCTACTTTCATTTCCCCATATCAATGTTCCTTCTTTTTTCTGTATTTCCTGTGGTTTATTTATCTAATCCCTCTGCTATTTTCCAAACATGTCCTCCTCTGGACTATTTGCCTGTGAGTGTTTGTCAGTTGCCATCTCTGCTCCCTTACCAGCAACTCCGTAACCACATGCCAAAGCTCTAAATATTCCCTAAGTCTCATTTCAGCTCTTCTTTGAAAGTCATTCCAGAATCATTTAGTTAAAATAAATCTCTCCTCCATCCCATTCATTAATGTTAATTTCTTCCCCATTCTATCATTTATTATAGCACTGTATTTGAGTTGTAGGTGTAAATACATTAACCTACTAATTTAGGCAATCAGTTGTAGGGAATCACATCTTTTGTTTCTTCTATACAACTCGGATTGCATAATTTTATTGATTATCAGTTTTTTGCTATGGATAAGAATTAACTAATGTTTTATGACATAAAGATTTGGACATACATATAAAAATATAGTGTATGAATTATATATATTACTTCTGGAGTCAGAAAAATTGAGATTATAATCCTTGTCTAGCTAGATAATAAGTAGCCTCTGACAATGTACTTAACCCCTCTAGCTTCAGTTTCCTCATCAATAAAATAAATTCAGAATTATACCCAACTAATGAGATTTTTGTGAGGATCAAATGTTATGCTATTAAAACACTTAGAATAGTGCTTGCCATAGTAACATCCAATAAATATTAGTTATTATTAGTTATGATTATTTTTACAATTCCACACAATTGCTATTTAAAATAAATCACAATAAATAAAAAAGGATACAAGTATTGGTAGAACTTGGAGACACTGTTTAGGTGTCATAGACACCGAAATCTATGTCAGGTAACACATAATTTTAGGCACTTAGAGTTATGCTGATGAAAACTGTGTACGGAAAGGAACAAAATATTCTGCAATGAAGCAAGAATGTGTCATTGACATACAATCCCCCTCACTGCATTTCAATACTATGTTAATTGGCAAACATTCCTTTCTATCCATTTGAACAAAATAATATTTAAACAAATATAACTCAGGCAACCAACACGTAGAAATTTATTTCAAATCTCAAAAATCTATTATTTGAAAGGAAAGATACATATATACATCTCTATTCTGAATACTTTTTCCAGGGAAGAATTGCCTTGTTACACGAAAGCTTTTTACAAGTTTTACAACATAGAAAAGTTTAAATGTATTATCTAGACCTTACAGGCCACTTAACTGCATTGGATTTGCTTCACAGAGCCTCCCAAAACAGAAGCTTATGACATCTGTTCTTATCTACTATAATTTCAATAACCAATCCTAGTTTAGTCTTAGAAGTCCTGCCTGAATTCACTGTTTCTCCAAAGACAATCTTTCTAGAACTTTCCCATCATTCTCAGCAAAAGGAGTTCTTCTCTCCTCTGAGATTTCCCTAGCACAAAGTAACAAAATGAAGCTAAAAGTATAGTGGAATTAAGAGCTACCTGATTTATAGAAATTTATCTCCCTGAGGATTGTGAACTTCTCAAGGTATAAACACAGATTTTTCAGTTTTCCCCTTTTTGATGTCTAGCCAGTCATTGACTCATAGGAGGTCCTCAACAAATATTTACCAATTTAAAAAATAAGTATTTGCTGATTTAAAAACTGTGGACTCAAATAAGATCTTGTGATAGAAAATTCTAACTGCAAATAAGTCAGTAAAAAAATTAAAATTTGCCTCTAGCTTCTTCACACACACACACACACACCCCTACATCTTTCTAGGTCCAGGCATTTCCAGCTTCTTTATTGAGTGATTTTACCATACCGCTGTTGGAGTTTGCATTGCGAAGGGCAGTTTACCAAGCCTTAAATATAAACTGTATAAAAAAAAGTTTTTGAAATATAAGTACTACTATTCTTTGAATATGTGTAAATCTAATTGAAAGCAGACATTGGGCTTGGAAAAGGCTTCCCACTTAGCGTTCCTGATAAGGAACAAAGAATCAATTCTTTTCCTTGTGGATCATCTGGGACAGATTGGAATTTTTAAAAAAAACATTTCTAAGCAGCTTAAGGTACCACAAGCATAATGGCAGAAAACAACTATGGAAAATGAGATTTTTTAAATATACAGAAGTTTAAATGTTTTAACCAATTAATCAGCAATTAATTTTGGTTGGACTTGTCTCACAGAGCTTCCCAAAATGGAAGTCCATGACACCTTGTCATACTCTTAACCAATGTGAAAATCCTGCCCTAGAGATCCAGCATTTCAATCCACAAGCCATCAGGCTACGAAGTATGCTTCTGCCTTGACAGCACTGCACAAGCTATAAAGGATATAAAAGAGGCTCCCCACCAACTAGCAATCCAAATTTTAAAATGGAGATTGCTGTGTGCTAACATCAGTAACAACAAAAGGGGATGAAACATGCAGGGAATAAGAAAAAACATGTCATCCAGCTTCAAAGATGTAAATTAGTTCTTTTGAAGAAGCACAGATATTTGAGGCTGTAAATTACAATGTCAAATTAGATAGAAATCTTCAATATAGTTCAATAACAAAATCATGCAGGGTTCTTTTGGACTTAATACTGAGAAAGATGGTATCTCGTTTCATACAACAGAGAGATGTGATGTGATAGTATTTTCCATATGAATGATGAGACTGCACCTGGAATACAGCATTCAATTTGTGCTTGTTGGTGCCCAAAAGATCTACATAAATTAAAAGAAGTTCAGAGGAGATGGAAGAAAAAATGATTAGTGAAATGAGAAATTTGATGGATGGACTGAAAACAAAAAGAGCTATTAATACATTTGATATTTCTGTCTAAGCAAAGCCCTTAAGGGAGGATTTATTTATGAGGGAAATCCTACTGATACCAGAAAATTCTGAGCCTTGGATTGAGCAAAGAATATGGACTTGGATATAAATAAATCTGTGCTATTTTGGACATAAACTAAAATAATGAGAAAAAATTATGAGTAAACATATTACCTGTGAAAACCAATAAGTGACCAACAAATACTACTCTAAGTGTGGCCCAGAAGACTGCACCATCAGCATCCCTCAGAAAGGCATAATCTCAGGTCCCAACACAGAGCTCCTGAGTCCAAGTCTACATTTTAAGAAGATCTGCAGATTATTTATCAGTGTACAATAAATCTTGGAAAATATTGGTAATATATCGAATAACAAGTTTGGTGCAGGGCTGAGTTTAAATTTTGATTTTGCCTCTTATTAGCTATGTGACCATGAATAAATCACTTAATCACTACATACTTGAGATTCCTCATCTGTAAAAGGAGTATATCAATTTATGAGAGTTGTATGGAAGATAATTGAAATAATACAAAGAAAATATTTCTCAGAGTAGAGAGAGACCTACAAATTGTATCATGCATAAATGGGATAATGGTTGACTCTCACTGAGAAGGAAAAATGAAATGTGGCAGGGGAAAGGAGGAAATAAAAGAGAAGAAGAATAAAAGGGGAAAGTGAAGAATTATTAAAAGATTACATTCTGGACAACAGTGAGAGACATTTCCGTCTTTCACCTGTAAGCTTCAGTCCCCACACCCTGGGTATATTGTCTGCTTTATCACTCAATTTTTTTCTGCTTTCTCTTTGTTAAGTTAAATATTCTTTTGCCTTATTCTGTGACTCAAACATTCTCTCAATGCGTCACAGCTATGAAACCTTCCAAAAAGCAGGAGATCTGCTTAAACCTTTTGAGTGAGGTGGTTGGAAATCATTGTATCCATGTATCTCTCCACATTCATGTTCACTATAGCTCTGAGTAAGCTGGATATGACTGCATATGTCAGTGTCCCTATCTTTTTGTGCAAACTCTGAAGAGAAGATGCACAACAGCTGTCAGAAGATATTGATCTTTGAAAATTCTACAAGATGAAATTTCCAGTTCTATTTGAGTTCTTGTTCTGGAGTCCAGAACTAGGCTAAGGGTTGATGATGATGAGACTATTAAAGAAAAAACATTCTAACACTTGTTCAAATAAGGAAGACTTCATTCAGGACTAGTGTAGTATATGTCAAGACTATCACAATAAGGGAGAGCAATTGGGCTGAACTCCAAAAACAGCAAAGACTCCTGAGGATTTATAGACAATGAGCAGAATGTGAGGTCACTGCATAAAAAATACTAAGAAGAAACAGCAAGATTAGGGGGATTCTTGCTAAACCAATTTAGGGTTCTTGCTGAAGGTAGGTCAGGATCATCAGAGATCAAGGGCAGGAGATGAAGAATTTTGTCAGATATCAAGGGTAAGGGATCTTCTCTAAGCTGCCTGAGCATGATTTGTGCTGAAACTGAGTTAAAGAGACTGAAGACAGTACCCAAGTTGAAAAGAGTGATCAGAGGAGCCTGACTAAAGTTTGAGCAAGGAAGGAGTCTTTGTCAAAAGTAAGGGTCTACAGTACACACACACACACACACACACACACACCAGCTGTCAGAAGGGTTGATGATGAGATTATCAACACACACACAGACACACACACACAGACACACACACACACACAGATACACACACACACACACACACACACACACCCCACCTGGAAATTAAACTCCCTAAACTGACATCAAGCAATCGTCATTTTCCAGGGACATTATAGCCACAGATGTAAATGAACAAGAAGAAACGCCTTTAGGAAAGGGTCAGGCAAACAGCATACAGCATAATTTCAAGAGCAAAGGGGTGACTTGCTGCTGCTGGCACTAACCAAAACAACACACAATGAAATAACTAAACCAACAAAACATCATGATGGGTTAGAGAAGCTCAAGAAAGGGGAAATGCAATACTGATTGTGTGTGTGTGTGTGTGTGTGTGTGTGTGTGTGTGTATCAGAGAGAGAGAGAGACAGGGAAATAATTCTAAAGTTATTATAAAAATTAAAATGAGAGAACATATTATTGTTAGACAATTCTTTGAAGGTTATTAAGTTCAAATAACCTCAAGAAGGCAACATGATTCTGTGACTTGCTCTCATTTGTAATACATTTCCACTCACAAAAAATAAAGGCGCTAAGTGTGTGTTAATGTTAATGACACTAATATTTTTATGGGTACTTGCACCTCCCACACTAGTGACTCTAGGGCAATGGTTGTTATCACAAGTCAAGGTACTGTAAATTTTGTATCAAAAAATCTATAAATTTTATTATTATTTATGAAACATTTTACTGATTAAAAAATCTCTTTGCTACTAAAACAGTAAAATGTATAACAAAGTACATTTTTCACTTCAACAAGTTTCTTTAGTAAAAGACTATTTAGCTTTTTTAAGATCATTTATCTATCTTGTATATAAAAATGAATTTTCTCAAAGTGACTCATATTGTGATTTAAAATGCCTCTGTAATGCTCAAAAAATAACCTAATGCAATAGAATTATCTAAAAGCAGGGAGCCCATCAAAGTTATTTCTTATTGAACAAGAGTGTCCTATGGAGGTAGCCATAATTTACATTAACATGAAACTTAGAAACGTACATTTCATTAGCATAAAACCTTATACTGTACAGCTACATCTTCAGCTTGATTTCCTTTTAGAAGTTGACAAATCCAAGTTCTGTATTTCAGATAGAGTAAATCTTAGGAGAAGAAATAAGATATGCCTAACAGTTGTAGCATAATTAAAATCTCATTTGCTATACATAACAGTGAGAAAGATAAGCAATTACAGAAAAATAAGTGTATGATCATCTCTTCTTTGAATAATAAGAGGTCAGTATATCCTACTGACAGTCATGTAACATAAATTTGATATTTATTTGAATATTTGCTGTTTATAATGTAGATACATATAAAAAGTTTATTTAAAATTTAAAATTACATTAGCACTCACTGTTGGGTATAAATAATTATTGCTTTGGTGATTTTTTTCCCACTTACACCATGTTTCAGTGAAAATTCAAATAAACATGGTTACAGCATATGTGAACATTTGTCTAATTATTAGTGAGAGAAGAAAATAATGATTTTTCCCTGAGGATTTTAAGTAAGCTGATCATTTGATTTCTGAGAATGAATTAAAGGCAAAACACATGCCCATGATAAGACTTGTGTTTTAGGCCCTAGCTATCTGCAAAGCTAAAACTGCATGGAAAAAGGCCCATGGAACAAAAAAGGCCCTCAAAATGCATCTTTCATATTCACTTTAATTCCAATGTCAGAGATATTTTCACAAAGAAAAACAGACAGTTGCTTTATCGCCTATTAACAGCTTTCTCTTATTTTTTTTATTGTTGGCATACTTTGGGCTCTGGGGTACATATGCACATCCTGCATCCTGCAGGATTGTTGCATAGGTACATATATGCCATGGTGGTTGGCTGTCTCCATCCTCCTTCCCCTCCCATCGTGTACATCAGGCATTTCTCCCTGTGTTATCCCTCACCATCCTCCCCGTCCCCCCACTGTCCTTCCCCTCCCCCCCATCCCAACACCTAGCCCTGTGAGTGTTGTTCCCATCCCTGTGCCCAAGTGTTCTCACTGTTCATCACCCACCTATGAGTGAAAACATTCAGTGTTTGGTTTTCTGTTCTTGTGTCAATTTGCTGAGAATGATGGTTTCTAGATTCATCCATGTCTCTATAAAGGACACGAACTTGTTTTTTATGGCTGCATAGTATTCCATGGTGTATATGTGCCACATTTTCTTTGTCCAGTCTATCATTGATGGACATTTGGGTTGGTTCCAGATTTTTGCTATCTTAAACAGCACCACAACAAACATACATGTGCATGTGTCTTTATAATAGAATGATTTACAATCCTTTGGGTATATACCCAGTAATGGGATTGCTGGGTCAAATAGAATTTATATTTCTAGATCCTTGAGGAATTGCCACACTGTCTTCCACAATGGTTGAACTAATTTACACTCCCACCAACAGTGAAAAAGTGTTCCTTTTTCTCCATATCCTCTCCAACATCTGTTGTCTCCCGATGTTTTAATGATCGCCATTCT
>CAUYLG010052029.1:0-10776 GCA_963573385.1 Cacajao melanocephalus | reverse complement strand
GAAGGAGCACGAGGGGAGGAGGTCCGAGAGGAAATAATTGGTGAAATATTTGCAGAAGATGCTGGGATGCGGATTTAATTCAAGATGAACAGTGGTGCTTCTGATTCCCTCAGTCTGTTTCCCACCCACGAGCTCCTCTTTTCTTGTCCTAGACACACCAAAAATAACTCAGTAAAATAAAAATAAAAATTAAAAAAAAAAAAAAAGGATACAAAAAATTAGCCAGGTGTGGTGGTGGGTGCCTATAATCCCAGCTACTCAGGAGGCTGAGGCAGGAGAATTGCTTGAACCTGGGAGGCAGAGGTTGCAGTGAGCCGAGATCGTGCCACTGCACTGCAGCCTGGGCAATAGAGTGAGACTCTGTCTCAAAAAAAAAAAAAAAGAGAGAGAGAGAATATGAATGACTGTCAGAGCAAAGATTTCTCATGGGCCCTGATCTTAGCTATCATCTGAGGAACAGAGAAAAATAGTTATCTAAGAGGGAAAATAAAAATAAAAACTAAAGCATTGTACTTATTTTCTTTCACATTTGATAACACAGAAAACAGTCACCTAAGCTCACCAGCAATGAATAAAATACTTCCATTCTATCAGGCTCAGCCAAAAAAGGAAATCTTCAATAGTGGGATTTCAAGTGTTTGCAAGCCTACGGGGAGCCATGGGGGAGTCAGCGAGGCCATCCCCTGCCCTGGACTACTTCCCAGAGGACCTCTACCCTGCATTTGGGCTGGAGCTGAGGACTGGGGTTTCTAGATCCTATGCATGCCATGTGAGAATCTCTGATCCTCCTTCCCTACCCATGGCCAAAGTCTCAGGCCCTTCCAGTTCTGCTCATTCCTCAGGACTCAGACTCACCATGTCCCCCTAAGGTTCTCCCCACTCAGACCACAGTAGGTCAGAACATCCTGGTCCCATGCTCTCTGGTCAGGGCTCAGAGGACCCAGGTGCAGCTGGGCTGGCCTCAGGACAATGCCCTTTCCCCCGAGGCCCAGCCTGGCTGCAGCTGACTTTGAGTGTAATGGCATATATTCATTAATATGCCTGACAGATGGTTGTTTTTTCCCTAAGTTTAAAAAGTATATTAACATCTAAAAAACATTTTACTAAAGCACAATATACACACAGAAAAGTGCACTCATTATAAGTGTACTGCTCACTAAATTCTCCTAAAGTGAACTTATCTGTGTAACCATCACCCAGCTCAAGGAAAAGGACAGGACCCCACAGACAAACTCAGTTTTAGAAGTGTTGCTGTAGGCTAGATGAAGTTCAGTACTTGTTTCTGTGCTGGGTTTTCTCATACTTCTAATCTGACATGGCCTGACAAGGTTTCATTGTCCTTTGCTGTGATGTGACATTGTACAGAAAAGACCTTGTCTCACACTGGGTTGAAGGCCTCTAGAGGGCTGGACCCTAGCTGTATGTTAGGGTCTCTGTAGCCAGAGCCTGAATGAACAAATGAATCCAGACCAGGGCACGCAGGTGCCCAGCCCAGAGTTGGAGGCTCTTAGGCCTCATTGTCTTTTCCAGACGTCACAGGAGGCCAAATGACCAGGGTCTCCAGTCAGCACTAGAGCAACATTATTACCTCTACCCTATAGAGACAGCTCTGGGATGTAGAAAGTAGTGATCAGCTCATTGATTCATCCAATAAGCATGGATTACACATCCACCTGGCCCAAGGACGGCACATAAGACAAGCACAGTCCCTGACCTCGTGGAGAGAGCTCGGGCACCCAACAGGTCAGGAACTAGCAAGAAACCCTTATAGAATTCTAAACCTCTGCCCTACCCTGCTCCAGTCCTGGCTCCCCAGGGGGAAGCTAACTGGGGCTGTCCCCAGCCCAGAGGTAGAGAGGAAGGTGTCTTAACCAGCTGTCTCTGCTCTTCTGCAGGCCCTGCCATCCCAGTGGGCATGGACGTGCAGGTGGAGAGCCTGGACAGCATCTCCGAGGTGGACATGGTATGCAGCGCCCTCGGCTGGATGGCCTCCAGTGAGACAGCTTGAGAGCTGTGGCGTGCTGGGGCTCGGTGGGGCTCGGTGGGGCTCGGTGGGGCAGTGCCCTTGTGGGCGGAGCGGGAGCTGGAGGTGATAAAATGGGCACTTGGAAGTCGGCCCGGGAGCAGTAATATCTAGAGGGGCATTCTGAAGCTGCATGGGCAAAAATAACCTGCGGAGTTGGCTAAACGTAGGTTCCTGGGCCCCATTTCACACTTTCTGATTCAGAATCTCTCATTTTCAAGACACTCCACAAATAATGCGAGTGGTCAGATGAACCACACCTGGAGGGTACTGGAGTGGGCAGTTTCAGGCGGATATTGCGCAGCTCTCTGATGTTCAATTCCTGCTGCAAGCGCAGTTCCCCTACTCACTCTGTGGCAGTGCCCCCCATTCCATGTCTACCCCAATTCTACCACCACAGGCCTGGGTGTCCCGCAGGGCTCACAGTGGAGGGGGGCACCCCCCACCCCAAGGCCCCAGCCTCCTCTCTTCCTTCTTCTGTGTGCCTCTGTTTGCAAACTTCCTCTTTTTTCTGCCTCGAGGAGCTTGAACATGCTCCGGCTTTGGCCCTCCCCACAGCCGTCTCCCTCTTATCCTTCAGTACCCCCCGTAAAATGAGGCTTCATCGAAGAGGCTTCCCTGACCTCCCGATCTAAAGAATTTCTGTTTTTTCTTCATAGCCTACATCATCATTTATAATTGTGCTATATGTTTATTTGGGGGGCTTTCTTGTATATTGGTTGTCTTCCATGCTTGACTATAAGCTCCACGCATGCAGTGACTCGTGTTTTTCTTTACCCCGTTATCTCCAAGTCTAGTCCAGTATGGCCCCCCCAGGAGCCCTCAAAATGTGTGGAATAAAAGTTGGGGGGAGGCTCCACCTTCCAGCACTGCATCCCTCTGCAACGCTGTCGTGTGCCCTTGAAGGATGGGAGCTCCCCTGGCTTCTAATCAACCCAGCACAGCAGAGCTGATATGATTGACGTGGAGGCAGTGCACCCCCCATAGCTCCAGCACTTGGTAAAATATGGGGCCCAGGTGTGGCAGGTGCAGGTGTGACACTTTCCAAGATGCTAGATTGTACATTGCCAGCCCCTTTGACTATCAGCCCCTGATATCCAACAGCTGAGCCCAGTTTCAGAACCAGCTGTGTCTAGAATAGCCTGGCTGCCCTAAACTGAGTCAACCCAGATGTCTGCGCTGAGTGTGAAGACTTTTGTCCCGTGTGGCTCATGATCCCAGGGAGAGGTATCTAGAATGACCTGCCTCTGAGAGAGCAACCACCAACCCGTGGGAAGGCAGGTGGACGCCGGCAGTAGGTAGGTAACATCCAAGGTAGCCATGCACCACTGGTGTTTGTGAATCTGCACTTCCCCTGGGCGATGGCCCTCAGCTCTGTGACCTAGAAGGGAAATAGCCAGAAAGGGCATTTGGCTGGTCTCTTCCTGCTCATGTATCGGCTGCTCTCCTTGCGTGTGGAAGGGGAGTTCCTGGCAGCTGCTGGGGGCCAGGATGAGTGCAGGGACAAATTCTCATTCATGCACTGTTGCAGTGCTCCCTCATTCTTTCCTCTCTTCGTGGGGCTCCCTCTGGACTCGCCACAACCATGCACTCTTTTCACCCTTCCTCCACCCAGAAAAGGATCTTTTGGGCAGTTATTTTTCTATTTGCACCTGTGTCAGCTCTGGCTATGGAGAAGGACCAAA
Organism: Cacajao melanocephalus; assembly: GCA_963573385.1. Classification (NCBI taxonomy): domain Eukaryota; kingdom Metazoa; phylum Chordata; class Mammalia; order Primates; family Pitheciidae; genus Cacajao; species Cacajao melanocephalus. The sequence goes on along the minus strand of CAUYLG010052029.1, from coordinate 7,068 downwards.
GTCTTAATTTAAGGCATCAACCATGCAGGCAAAGAGATGCTTTCAAACAAGATCAGATTTCAGGCAGAAATTATAGTAGGTATGCAACTGCTCATCCCCTCATCCACTTATCTTTCCAATCTTTCAATCAGCAAATATTTACTGAGCGTCTACTATGTCCTTTGCCAGGTACTGAATTCTGTGGTGAATGGGGATTCAGTGGTGGGCAAGACACAAGTTTTCCTTCCGGGATCTTACAAGCCTGATGGCAAGAATCCTCCTAAGAGGGATGTTCGACTCTCTAGGTTTCTGGAAGTGTTCACTAAGCTGAAATGGAATGGTTAGCCAGTGGGTGAGGAACCATGTGTGCAGAGGTCTAAGTGAGAGAGAGCGGGCCGGGCCAGGCTGCCAGTGTCACAGCTGCGGTTTTCATTTGCAAAGCCTGAGGGGCTGGTTTCTCAGTCTCCTGGGCGCCAGCTGCATGATGCATAAAAGTGAGCCATTCTCTTTCCAACTGCACGGTGCCATCATGCCACAGGGCTGCAGAACTGTCACCTCCGAATCTGGAGGCTGAGCCTGAGATGTCTGTCACAGTCGTGGATGATGGGTCGATTGTAAGGAAGGAAGCTTTCTAAGCCATTTCTGTCTGGTCTCACCCCGGCTCCCACAGGACTTCACTATGACTCTGTACCTGCGGCATTACTGGAAGGATGAGAGGCTCGCTTTCTCCAGCGCCAGCAACAAGAGCATGACCTTCGATGGCCGGCTGGTGAAGAAGATCTGGGTCCCCGACGTCTTCTTTGTTCACTCCAAAAGGTCATTCACACATGACACCACTACTGACAACGTCATGTTGAGGGTTTTCCCCGATGGACACGTGCTGTACAGCATGAGGTAGCTGTCCAGAGCCATGCTTCCTTTGTCCAGTGCTGTCCCAGTGTGTGCGGTCAGGCCCTTTGGCCCTGAGGACGGTCACTATGGTGGGGTCCGTGGGTTCCTGGATGGGATGAGCCTTTTGATGCCAGTCAGAGCTGTCTAAAGATGACGTGGCCATTCCAGCAGGGGGGTGACTTTCCCATCACTGGGGGTCTTAAGCTTGGGTGAGACTACTTTGGCCTGAATGAGTCGATGGAGACAATGAGCTTCCACATACTGTGCCTTCCATTCCCTGAGAGCATGTGATTCTAGTTGATTGGTAATAGAGATTTTTTAAAAACACTCCAAAAAGAAAAAGCTGGGCACGGTGGCTCACGCCTGTAATCCCAGTACTTTGGGAGGCTGATGCGGGCGGATCGCCTGAGATCAGGAGTTCGAGGCCGGCCTGACCAACATGTAGAAACCCCGTCGCTACTAAAAATACAAAATTAGCTGGGTGTGGTGGCGCATGCCTGTAATCCCAGCTACTCACTGGGGAGGCTGAGGCAGGAGAATCGCTTGAACCCGGGAGACAGAGGTTGCAGTGAGCTGAGATTGTGCCATTGCACTCCAGCCTGGGCAACAAGAGCGAAACGCCATCTCAAAAAAAAAAAAAGCTACTGTGTATTGAGCGCTATTGCAGAGTGGCTTCTGGAGCATGGGGAATTATGTAAGCAGTCATGTTCCACATTTTTAAAAACAAATTTTGTTTCTTACTTGTCACTGACAAAGTTCATTGTCCCACGTCCCCTGGTCTGCTCGTACAGTCCACCAGAATGCAGTGCTGATATTCGACACTTCTGGCCTCGGGTGGGAGTTGGGAGGGGGCCTCGCAGGCACCTCTGGAGGAGTTGGCCCTGCTAGCTGAGGGCAAAGGCCAGAAAGAGGCACAGGAGAGAGCCATTAGCAGCCAGTTCCCCCAGTGGCTGGGGGAGGGGCGCACCAGCCCAGTAACGGGGATCTGGCAGAGCACTAACACTCCACTACAGAAGACAAAACTCTAGAAGTTAAGGTTCTATAACTCAGATAACTGTTTCCAAACGTCTGCAGCAGATGTGAGGAGGCAGCTTCTCTCAGTTGTGTACCGTGCCTTCTTGCTCTGGGCAGAGGTAGGAGCCAACAACTCCCTGCATAAGCCAATATGTGACTCTGGGTTGTCTAGGATTACGGTCACTGCCATGTGCAACATGGACTTCAGCCACTTTCCCCTGGACTCCCAGACCTGTTCTTTGGAGCTGGAGAGCTGTAAGTATCAGCATCCCTAATTCCCTCGCCTTCTTTCCTCCCTGATCTTTGTGCCATTTTAGTAATCATGAGACCGAGCACTGCCTGCCAGCGTTAAGACCTATTTACTTCTGGACTGGCACAGGAGTTCCCTGTTGCTTCACCCTGCATGAGAAGCAAAGGAGTCAAATTAACGTGTTTTCCTCTTCCCAAAGATGCATATACAGATGAAGATCTGATGCTGTACTGGAAGAATGGGGATGAATCCCTAAAAACAGATGAGAAGATCTCCTTGTCTCAGTTTCTGATTCAGAAATTTCATACAACTTCCAGACTGGCCTTCTACAGCAGCACTGGTAGCTATCTTTCGCCACAATCTGATTCAAATGCGCAAGAAAGCACATTTGAGTTCTTCTTCAGCCTTAACCCCAAGGAAATAATGTTTCGTGCGTGTTTTGTTTTTTGTTTTGAGACGAGATCTCACTCTGTCTCCCAAGCTGGAGTGCAGTGGCGAGATCACGGCTCACTGCAGCCTCAACCTCCCAGGTTCAAGTGATCCACCCACTTCAACTTCCTGAGTAGCTGGGACTACAGGCAAATGCCACCATGCCCAGCTAACTTTTTAATTTTTTTGTAGAGATGAGGTCTTACTATGTTGCCCAAGCTGGTCTCAAAATCCTGGACTCAAGCAATTCTCCTCCCTTGGCCTCCCAAAGTGCTGGATTGCAGGAGTAAGCCATCATGCTCAGCCTAAATTTTGATTATTAAAATAATGTAGCCTGGGAGCCATGGCTTGTGCCTATAATCCCAACAGTTTGGGAGGCTGAGGTGAGGATTTCTTGAGCCCAGGAGCTACAGGCTGCAGTGAGCTATCATTGTGCCACTGCACTCTGGCCTGGGTGACAGAGCTAAACCCTGTGTCTACACAAAATAGACTTTTGAGTTGTCTACTTTTAGGCTGAAACTTTTGGGTTATTAATTAAAAGTGATTGCAAAACTGCAATTACTTTTGCATCAACCTAATAATAAAATAAAATACTGCATAGTCTCACAAAATATAAATAGCACTTAAAAGCAGAATGCAAAGAGGAAAGAAGTTGTCATCCTCTGAAATCCCGTCACCAGAGGTAATCACTCCTAACAATATAGAAAACACTCAGCAAGAAATCTTGCTTTAATTGTGTAATTTTACAATAGCGGAGTCAGATTTTATGTGCTATTCTGTAATTTGATTTGTTCTGTTTAACATATGGATGGATAGCTTTCTGAGGAAATGTATTTATTGCCTATATTGAGATCTGCAGAGTTGTTTTTAATGCTTAGTGTAACCTTGTCTTGAACGCTGGGTCCTGTCTGAAGTTTTAAGAGGAATGATTTGCCAGCTTTTCTCTAATCTCACTATTAACTCTTGTGTAAGCTTCCTAGGGCTACAGTAACAAAGTACCACATACTGGGTGCTTCACACAACAGAAATGTATTCTCTCATAGCTCTGGAGGCCTGAAGTCCAAGAGCCATGCTCCTCACGAGGGCTCTAGGGAAGGATCCTTTCTGCCTCTTCCTAGGTTCTGGTGGTTGCCAGTAGTTTTTGGTGTTCCAAAACTACAGCTGCCTCACTCTGTCCACCATTACGTGGGTCTCTGTGTTCTTCACATGGTATTCTTTTTTTTTTTTTTTTTTTGATATGGCATCTTGCCCCGGCTGGAGAGCAGTGGCAGGATCTCGCCTCACTGCAACCTTTGCCTCCCAGGTTCAAGCAATTCTCCCACCTCAGCCTCCTGAGTAGCTGGGATTACAGATGTGCACCCCCATGCCTGGCTAGTTTTTTTTTTTTTTTTGTATTTTTAGTAGAAACAGGGTTTTACCATGTTGGCCAGGCTGGTCTCGAACCAGGTGATCTGCCTGCCTTGGCCTCCCAAAGTGCTGGGATTACAGTCGTGAGCCACCGTGCCCGGCCCTTTACGTGATATTCTCCTGTCTGTGTGCCTAGGTCCACATTTCTCTCTTCTACCAGGATACCAATCATTGGATCAGGGCCCACCCTAATCCAGAGTGAATTCTTTTACTTTGATTACAACTGCAAAGACCCTATTTCCAAATAAGGTCACATTCACAGGTGCTGGGAGTTAGGACTTCTCACACAACGTCCCTTTAATTCAGCAGGTGATCACCGAGGATCTCCTTGAGTGAGGGCTGCGCTAGGGCCTGAGGGGAACAGAGAGAAGCCCAGATCTTGGTTCTTGGCCTCAAAGATTTTCAAGGCATTGAGTGGAAGTCCCACAGAAAGGAAATGCTCAAGACATGCAGGAGTGTAGATCTAAGTGTTAAAATGTTTGTGTAAACAGTGAACGATTTAGGTTTTGGAAAGAGAGAGACCTGAATCACAAATGGCTAGAAAGACTAAGAAAGGCCCTGTGGAGGGACTGAGTGTGAACTGGACTGCTGGATGGGGGAAAAGAGGCTTGGGGATGGGAGTGAGCAGGTGGGCTGAGGCCCAGGACTCTCGGCCGAGCTGCACAAGCGGAACCTTGGGAGCCTTAGGAAGGTAATGAGTCAGTCAGGCTGGGCTGGCGACCTAGGCATGGGCACATTTTAAAAGTTCCCCAGGCACATAGCAGCACTATTCAAAAAAGCCAAAAGGTGGAAACAACCCAAGTGTCCATCAACAGATGAATGGATACATGAAATGTGGCATAGACATGAAGGGACAAAATTATGATTCAGGCCAGGTGTGGTGACCCACACCTGTAATCCCAGCACTTTGGGAGGCCGAGGCGGATCACTTGAAGAGTTCAAGAACAGCCTGGCTAACAGGGTGAAACCGCATCTCTACTAAAAATACATCTCAAATAAAAAAATGAGCCGAGGGTGGTGGTGCATACCTGTAATCCCAGCTACTCAGGAGACCGAGGCAGGAGAATCACTTGAACCCTGGGGGTGGAGGACGCGATCAGCCGAGATCGCGTCACTGCACTCCAGCCTGGGCAACAGAGCGAGACTCTGTCTCAAAAAAAAAGAAAGAAATTATGATTCATGCCACAATACGGATAAATTTTGAAAACATTGCTAGGTGTGAAATCAACCACAAGAGAATACATATTGAATGATTCCACTTACATGAGTTACCTAGAATAGGCAAATTCACAGAGATAAAAGTAGAGGCCAGGCTAGGTGGCTTACGTTTGTAATCCCAGCATTCTGGGAGGCCAAGACTGGAAGATCACTTAAGGCCAGGAGGTCAACACCAGCCTGGGCAACAGAGCGAGACCCTGTCTCTATTTTAAAAATAAGATTAAAATTAGCCGGAGGCCCGGCATGGTGGCACATGCCTATAATTCCAGCACTTTGGGAGGCTGAGGCAGGCAGGTCACCTCAAGTCAGGAGTTCGAGACCAGTCTGGCCAACATGGCGAAACCCTGTCTCTACTAAAAATACAAAAATTAACCAGGCATGGTGGCACACTCCTGTAATCCCAGCTACTCAGGAGACTGAGACAGGAGAATTGCTTGAACTCAGGAGGCGGAGGTTGCAGTGAGCCGAGATTGCGCCACTGCACTCCAGCCTGGGTGACAGAGTGAGACTTTGTCTCAAAAAAAAGAAAAAAATTGGCCAGGCATGGTGACACATGCATGTGGTCCTAGCTACTCAGGAGGCTGAGGAGGGAGGAATGCTTGAGCCCAGGAGTTTGAGGCTGCAGTGAGCTATGATTGTGCCCTTGCACTCCAGCCTGGGCAATAGAGCAAGACTCGTCTCTATTCAAAAGAGAGAGAGAGAGAGAAAGAGAAATAGAATAAAATTTCCCAGGAACTCACGGGAGGGGGAATGGAGAGTTATTGTTCAATGGGTGCAGTTTCTGTGTGGGATGATAAACAAGTTCTGGCAATGAATGGTGCTGATGGTTGTACCATATTGTGAATAATGTGCTTAGTGCCGGTGACCTGTACACTAGGCTGGCACTGGAGGCCTGGGTTGAACCAAGTGCAGCTGACTCTATGTGAGGTTTTGGAGAAGGCTCTGAGAGTCTCATTTTCTCATGTCCCAAATGTCAGACTTTAGAATCATATGAACAGCCTATTTCTTTTTGTGACGGATGTGGAGATTGTGTGATAAAGGGTTAGGGTCTCACAATAAAGGTGACAATTTCACAATAAAGATGACAGTGACCAGAGCCTAGCTCTCCCAGCTCCTACCTCAGTGGTACTGGCCTCAACAAAATAGAACTACTCAAACCTCTTATGCTCTTGAGCAGCAAGTCACTCAAGAGATATGGTTGTAATTTGCAAACAAGAAATACAGAACAAGCAACTATAGCCTGGGCAACACGGCGAAACCCCTGTCTCTACCAAAAAATACAAAAAAAAAAAAAAATTAGCTGGGCATGGTGGCATGCACCTGCAGTCCCAGCTACTCAGAAAGCTGAGGTGGGAGGATCGCTTGAGCCCAGGAGGTTGAGGCTGCCATGAGCTGTGAGCATGCCACTGCACTCCAGCCTGGGCTACAGAGTGAGACCCTGTCTCAAAAACAAACAACCAAAAACCCAAACAACTAAAACTTCCCTTCTGTTTAGTTCTGCCCTTCCCCAAAATGCTGTGAAGAGAAGTTAGTAATACCAACTGAGATCGTAAATGTACTAGATATTGGCAAGATAATTAGGTATAGGAGAAAGGGCTTATATTTTGGAAAAGAAAGGTGTTATATTAAGCCAATCATTAATTTCAACTTTCTGTTGCTGATGAGAGCCATGCCAGTGAAAGATGGGCTCCCAGGGACAGAGTTTGCTTTTACTTCTTAGATGGAACCTCACTGGCTTCTTCCTGTGTCCCCCAGGCTGGTACAACCGTCTGTACATTAATTTCACGTTGCGTCGCCACATCTTCTTCTTCTTGCTCCAAACTTATTTCCCCGCCACCCTGATGGTCATGCTGTCCTGGGTGTCCTTCTGGATCGACCGC
>CAUYLG010052028.1:0-45426 GCA_963573385.1 Cacajao melanocephalus | reverse complement strand
AACTCTCAGTCCTCAGCGCTTCCAATTGCTGTTCTCCTTGTGGGGACGGGACCAGCCGAGCCGGAGTCGTCCCGTATACTCTGCGCCGAGAAGCGCCGTGCTGGGGCGCCGGCAAAATAGCCGCGCCGGCCAAAAAAGTCGCACTGGCGACCCGTGTGGCTCCTCCGCCGGGAATCTCTCAGTCTGTGGGCAACAAAAATTCATCTGAAAATGCGGCGTCCACTCGCTCTCCACGCTTTCACTGGGAGCTGCAATTCTGAGCTGTTGTTAATCGGCCATCTTGGATCTCTCCTCTACTAAAACTATTTTTAAAAGACTTTAGCACAGGTATAAGATCAATAGACAAAAATTAATTGTATTTCTATATAACAATGAACAATCAGAAATGGAAATTAAGAAAACATTTCCTTCACAATGATGGTGAAGAGAATAAAATATAGAAGAAATACAAGACTTTACACTGACAATTATAAAACATCACTAAAAAAAATTGAAGAAGACCTAAATGGAAAGACATTTCATATTCATAGATTGGAAGACTCAATATTGTCAACACAGCTATTCTTTTCACTTTGATCTATAAATTCAATGCAATCAATCTCTATCAAAATTCCACCAGAGAGGCTGGAAAAGTGAGTATCTCTATTAGTTTCCCCCCTAACTATGTTGAAGCCCAGGGGCAAGGGTACAAATAGAAATCCCAGCCACAACCTACTCTCTTCTTTTCCCATCACCAACTCTGTCTTACACCAGAAGCCTCATGTGCTCTGTGTGTGTGTGTGTGTGTGTGTGTATGTGTGTGTGTGTATTCTGGCTCACAGGTACAAGTTTCAACCCTTCCTCCCCTAGCCCCATCACAAACAGCTTCCCCTTGGCTACTCCTTCAACCTAGAGCTGTGCGCACCAGTAAAACTGTCTCCTTTCACAAGAATAGACACAGAGAAGTCCTAGCAGTTGCTAGGAAAAGCTCTCTCGGAGCCATTTTGAAAATTCCATAATCCTGTTTACCTGAAGCATGGTCTAGAAGCAGAGGCTTGGGCTCCAGATGGGCACATCAGCTTGGCTCCCTGACTCCTCAAAGGAGAGCCAAAAGTGAAGTTTCTCAAACTTTAATATGCAAATACATCACTGGGGATCTTGTTATAATGTAGGTTTGTAGGTCTGAGGTAAGGCCTGAGAGTCTGCATTTCTAACAAGCTTCCAGCTAGTGATCTGTTACTGGTGTGTGTCTAACCTGTAGCAAAGACGTAAAGCATGAGGCCTAGATTAGGGGTCTGGTTAAGCTGGCTCTAAGAGCAGAACTCAGCTGTAGAATGAGAGTGATATATATGAGAGGGGAAGGTGGCCTCAGGACTGCCAGGAGCTAGAACCAAGCACATTGATGATGGCTAATGGAGAGCCAGCAAACAGAGCTTGCACCGCTGGCACTTGAAGAGCTATAGGCTAATGGGCAAGTTAGACATTAATAAGTAATTGCAAGACATTGTGTGATAGGGAATAACAGAGGTATATATGAAGCACATAGGTGACATAGCGGAGGTGATGATTAACTCTTTGTTGGAAAAATATTTCACAAAGAAAGTAGTGTCTAAGCAGAGCATTGAGGGATGAACTGAGTTCCCAGAGAACAAAGAGAAAAAGGGGATTCAAAGCCAAGAGAATAATTTATCTGTGGCAGACTATATTTTCCAAAAAATAGCTGCAACAATATCTCTACTCCCACAAAAACTTCTAGAAACTTTCCACTTTCCTATCAGGAAGTGAATTCTAATTCCCTTTTTCGTGTTAGGGTACTTCCTTGAGTACAATGTGGAGAAGTGACACTATGTGACTTACATGGCTAGATGAGAAAAGGCTTTCTATCTTCTGTGTGGTTTTCTTGGGATGCTTGTTTCTGGAACCCAATCACCATGCTGTGAGAAAGTCAAGTAGCCCATGGAAAGTCCTGGTAGGGAGGAATTGAGGACCCCACCCACAATTCCTGTTGAGATTCTAGCTGACAGCCAATACCACTTGCCAGCCATGTGAATGAGCCATCCTGAAAGAAGGTCTTCTAGCCTCTGTCACACTGTTCCAAGTGACACTGTGTGGAGCAACGATAAGCCATTTCCACTAAGCCCTGACCAAATTGTGGATTAATGGGCAAAATTAATGATTGTTGTTTAAACCATCAGCTTTTGGAGTGGTTTGTTATGCAGAAAAGATTCCCATAACAATATCCAAAGGCAAAAAGGTATAAAGAAGGCTGATGTTTAAAAATATGACACAAACAAGGGCACGTTTATGTGTAACTCATCTAGTAGAAAAAAACATAAGATGGGACCTGTTGAGAATGTTGAATCTGAGATGTGGAGTGCAGGGAAAAAGTTTAGTAAACAAGCCATTAGTAGTGAAAATGTAATGAAATTGTACTATATATTCAACCATGCTTGCATTAATTATTGTTCATGACTCTGACAGTTTCTAGATACAGATGTTAAGGCATTTATATAACAAAGTTTTCTTGCTGTGAAAAAGTAATTCTTATTGAAAAAAAAAATACTGGCCAGGCACGGTGGTTCACGCCTGTAATCCCAATCCTTCCCCTGTCTGTTTTGGGATGCCAAGGCCAGAAGAATGCTTGAGCCCAGGAATTCAACCAATCTGGGAGACACAAGGAGATCCTGTCTCTACAAAAAATTTGAAAATTAGCCAGGTATGGTAGCACACACCTGTGGTCCCAGCCACTTGGGAGGCTGAGGCAGGAGGATCACTTGAGCCCACAAGGTTGAGGCTGCAGTGAGCCACGTTCACCTCGCTCTACTCCAGCCTGGGCAAAAGACTTAGATTTGTCTCATTAAAACAAAACAAAACAAAAACTAATGATCTGCTGTTGTGTGTATGCTATAGATTAAAGCCCCAGTAGACAATTTCCAAAAGAAATCCATTTATTGTTTTTACTACCAAAGTGGAAACATAATTTCAGAAACAAATAAAAAAAAAAAACACCCGAATTCTGTGGGAGATCAGTTCCCATATTCTCAGGACATAAAAGTACGTAGTTCTGAGCTATCATCAATACCCTTGTTTTTCTCCCTAAACACACATTTCTAAGAGAACCAACCAGGAGTTTCTGAAAGAGGTAAAATTTATGACTATTCTTTAAAGCTGACAAAGTTATTTCCTACAAGTCTTAGGAGTGGTGGGTGCATGCAAATTTGAGAGAGAAAGATTTAGAACGCAGTGAATTGATATGTCAAGATTGTTCCCTGAACTTGTGGGCCTCTTGCATTTTTTTTTATTCTTTTGACGCTAATCTAATGTTTGGTTGAAAAGCAATATCCTCATGCAGCATGGGAATTTATATTACGTTTAGCAGCTGGGAATGGAAGATTCCTGGGATGTGGATAGCTGGTGACAAATAGCTTCCTTCTGTTCTCGGCTGATCTAACTCCTCCTGGAATACTGTGTTCAGTTCCTGACACCATATTTTAGGAGAAACATAGACAAATTAGAGTGCATTTGGAAGACAGTGCCTTAAATGGCGAGGAAACACTAAGCCATATCACATGAGGAACAAATGAAGAAAAAGGAGATATTAATTCAGGGAGGAACCAACTAATGAGGACTATGCAACATTTTTAAATAATAAAAGTTTTCCAAGAAGGGCTGTTGGCATTGTTCTGTAACCCCAAAAGCATATTAAGGGAAGAATTGGGAGGCAATTTTGGGGTGAAGAAAGTCCAAGTTGCTCAAAGATGGACTTGGCTATTAGAAGAAGTAGACAGTCCCTGTCCCTGAAGGTATTCAAGCAATTTTTTTTTTTTTTTTGAGACAGCGTCTTGCTCTGTTGCCCAGGCTGGAGTGCAGTGGTGGAATCTTGGCTCACTGCAACCTCTGCCTCCAGGGTTCAAGCAATTCTCCTGCCTCAGCCTCCCAAGTAGCTGGGACTACAGGCGTGTGCCACCACACCCAGCTAATTTTTTGTATTTTTAGTAGAGATGGGGTTTCACTGTGTTAGCTAGGATGGTCTCGATCTCCTGACCTCATGATCTGCCCACCTAGGCCTCCTAAAGTGTTGGGATTACAGGCGTGAGACACTGCACCTGGCCTCAAGCAATTTTTTTTTTGACAGAATTCTAAATTGGATGATGGTTGGATTTGACATCCTGCAAGGTTCTTTCCACTACTGTCAGAGCTTTGGCATCCTTCAGAGACCCCCATATTATCACCTCTGGGAGTCACCAGGTATACTCTCATACGTGCTTACAAAACAGCCCCTCTCCTTTTTTCTGCTTGTTGCTCCCAGAAGCGACAGCATTTCCTGAAGCCTCCAAAGCCTATGAAATCCCCAGAAGTAATCTGTTCTCTACCACTAGCTAAAAGGGACCTATCTCACCCCTGACTGATTGGCCCCAAATAGTTCTGCACTGATGCCTCCCTGTGCAAAAGCTGCAGCACCAGCCAAGCCACTGATAGGGCTGGGGCTACTTCCCCTCTGTCAGTTCCCTCAACATGGCAATGCCTGACTTCTTCCCTTTTTGTGTGTGTTACACTGTACAATTATCAAACAGATTTTGTGGGCATAAAGCTCTTAGTCCTTAGTCATAGACCTTCTTCCCCTTGGACCATAAAAGCCTACAGGGGTTGAACTGGAATAATCAGAAAGCAACAGATTTTATGACTTGCCTAAAATTGCCTTTATCCAGTGATGTGCTCATCAGCCTTAAGCAATCTTCTATGCCTCCAATCTCATTTTCCTTAGGATCATTCTTCTTAGGACAATCCTTGGCTCCTCATTTAAATATGCCACTCCTCCCTAAGGGCTTGCTCTGCCACCCTCAATACATATCTGACATTCTGAATCCTAGGTTGAGACAAATTAAACTCAAGCCTTTCCTTTTTCTTTTTCCCCATCTGCCCTTCCTGCAATATGATCCTGTGACTGAGGGCTAAGAGCAGAGAAAGAGAAAAATTAAAATAACAGATTAAAAAATGGTTTATGGAGGCCAGACGCAGTGGCTCATGCCTGTAATCCCAGCACTTTGGGAGGGCTAGGTGGGCAGATCACTTGAGGTCAGGAGATCAAGACCTGCCTGGCCAATACAGCGAAACCCTGTCTCTACCAAAAAATACAAAAATTAGCTGGGAGTGGTGTTGCACACCTGTAGTCCCAGCAGGTTGAGGCAGGAGAATCGCTTGAACTCAGGAGGCGGAAGTTGCATTGAGCCAGGATTGCACCACTACACACCAGCCTGGGCAACAGAGTGAGACCCTGTCTTAAAAAAAAAAAATGTTCATGGAAGGGGAAGGGAAAAGAATTATGTGATGTGTATGGCTTAATTAAAATATTTGGGTGGAGCTTGAAAAATAATTCAGTGTGCTGTTTATACTGTAAACAGTATAACGGGAAGAAATTCTCTTGGAACTTAGCAGTGACAATGTAATTGGTCATTTGTCATAAGATTTCGCTGATGAAAATCTCATTTATAAATCAGAAAAAAAAATATACAATAGCTTGTTGATAGTATTTACAAAACAATTTTTCATACTGATTCAATGCTAATCGTAAATTTTGAAAATCAAATTAAAAATATATTGTACATACGCTGAATAAAGATATTTACACATATACCATGTGGGTCAATTGATACTCTCCAACTTCCAAGGTAAAAGTAGCTTGTTACCAGTGTCCTTGGCAAAGTTATGTGGAGGACTGATGGAAGGGACAGTATATGTTTGCCCTCTACTCTGAACAAGCAGAGAGATCGACGGGATTTAGCTCTTTCATCTGAACTTTCCTTAGAGGTAGGTGCACAACTCCTTGGGGATGCAATTTTGGGGGAAAAGAAGTCAAAAGTTTGACTTCATGTGTATTCTCCAAAGCATATTGCAGTGGGCCTCTTTCTCTTGCCTATACAACAGAGAGAAATGACAGGAACTAATAAGAAAGCTAATCTGCTACTCACTCTAAGCCTCTGAAGAAGAATTCAGGTATTTATTTTGGCTCTCTGAGGCCAGTCTAATGAAAGTTGAGCCTGGTACAGGATTGAACATATCAACTATTAAGCAAATGGAAGAATTAGAGGCAGGATATCAGCTGTAATCAGAAGCTCAAAGCTCAGAAGCTAGGTTAAAGCAGAGATGGTGAGTAACAGCATGAATGAAGCTCATTCCAGTTAGCAAGTCCAAGGTAGACAGAAGTAGTGTAAAACTATATTTGTTAATGTGGAGCTCTGATGACAAAGGGGCAAGAGGAATGTGCAGCTATGGAAATGCATGGCTTGGATCACTCTTCAAGAAAAAACTTTGCCTATCTGCTGTGAGGAGTCCAGTTAGCTGCTGCCAACCGGTAGCTCTTAATGCCCTCAGGACCCATTTTAGCTTTTGAACCAAGGACACGCTCTCCTCAAGCATCCCAGCAAATGACTGAACATCATGGGAGCAGGAGAACCTGGCAATTTCTGTCCAGTGCTTATGGGAAATCTTTGCACCGGAACTTTCTGTTAGACGAGTCTTCCTCAGTGCTGCACTTCAGCATGAGGCTCTTCCTACACACTTCTTCCTCCTTTCTCTCTTTTCACACATATCAAACATGTATCATAGCCTGAAGGATTTCCCTACCTACTCCTACTCCCTTTCCCCTTTATCATTCATATATAAATACATACATTTCTTGCACATCTAACTGCATCTTGGTGCCTACCTCCTGGAGGACTCAGCCAATACAAGGGGAATGCTGGTGTTCAAGTTTGCATCATAATCCAGAAAGACACAATCCCAAATACTATAATCCCAAATGTCGACACCCTGAAAGATCAACATCCTTAGACACAAGATGGAAAAATTTAGTAAGAAATGCTCATGTTGGTGTACAACAAATAACAGAAGAATTTCAGAAAGAGCAAGGCCAGATAGAAAATGATTGCGAATGTATTCTCTGAGGAGAGCTATGTCCCACCCCCCAAAAAAGCAGCTATTCTTTATGATGCAAGACTTCAAACTATAGTTAATGATTGTGAAAGTCAGCCAGCTCTTCTGAGACTTTATCTGTGCAATTACCTGTAATCTATCCTTGTAATACACTGTTTCATATGTTGAATTTTCTTTGACTTCCTGGGGTCAAGCTATCTTCCCACGTCAGCCCCCTGAGTAGCTGGGATTATATGGGTGAGCCACTGCCTTTTTACCCCCTTTTTAAGCTTTTGCCCACTATTTTAAATCGTCAGCATTATTTTTTTTTACAATTTGCTATACTATGTATTTCATCTTTGGATCATTTCCAATAATGGAGGTATAAATTGTGTAGAGACTTTTAGAGAATTCTAATTTGTTTTATGTATTTTTTGCAAATTTGACTCCATGAGAGAGAATTATCACAATGATGATTTGTATGTAAGCATTGTTCATGTATGTAAAAGCATCAAAACTTCCTCAATACATAAAGAGATGCCCCCCCTTTTTTTTTGTACATTTGATTTGCAAAAAGTAAAATTTCTCAAGATCTCAGCTCTTTGGGCAACTGCATATGTGGTAGTAACCCACTGAGGTTTTTGATTGATCTCTTCAAAAGATTTAGGTATTTGTCATGGTATTTCAGGATGACCACAATTATAAAGCTGGGTACACTCACTTACCAACCATAGTGATGTGTTTACACATTCCCTTCTTTGACCTATTTCTTTATGAATATGGCTTGTCTGCTCATAACAGTGATACTCATGTGACTGTCATTAACATACCTGAATGTTGCAAAAATGTGTATGTTATTATTGCCCATTTTATTGTGTAAACTGGCCTATGAAGTGCTCTGTTGTGTTTTTATGTTTCTTAAATAAATCCCCCTTTTAAAATGTGTAAATAAATGTTTTATTTTTCAGAATTATATTTTTGAGATTTTGATCTTTCTGGGTTGTGATTTTCAGGATTTTGGACTTTACAGATTTTGATCTTTGGGGATTTTTGGGATTTTGGCATTTGGAATTGTCTTTTGAGATTATGATCAGCTCCCTCAGAATCTGAGGATACAACCTGACTAGAGCCAGGCTAGTAACATAAATCATCAACTGGGGGCCTCGACACTTGGCTTCTCTGTTGGTGCTGGTTTTTCATTTGACTCTGGTTTGCATATTAATCCCAGAGACTTTAAACAAATGGCTTATCTACAGAGTCCTCATAATAATCCCAAAAGAAAAACAGAATGACAGCAAAAGAGAAAAGAATCTTTATTCTTCTCCATTTATATAAGTTGTGCCTTCCCCTGAATATGTAATACTAAAAATCATTGAATTATACATTTTAAATTGGTGAATTGTATGGTCCATGAATTTATCTCAATAAAGCTGTTATTTAAAAATTGTGCACTTACTAGTATAGAAGATAGTACTAAGATACATGTAAAAGAAAATAAAAGCAGTAAGATAATGATAGCCAAAAAAAAAAGTGTTTTCTCAGACTGGGCACGGTGGCTCACACCTATAATCCGAGCACCTTGGGAGGCTGAGGTGGGTAGATCACTTGAGGTCAGGAGTTCGAACTGGTGAAACCCAACATGGTGAAACCCTGACTCTACTAAAAATGCAAAACTTAGCTGGACATGGTGGTGAGCACCTGTAGTCCCAGCCACTCAGGAGGCTGAGGCAAGAGAATCATCTGAACCTGGGAGACGGAGGTTGCAGTGAGCCAAGATTGCACCACTACACTCCAGCCTGTGCAACAGAGCAAGACTCCATCTAAAAAAAAAATTAAAACTGTTTTCTTACTTGGCCATATTTAAAGAGATTCCACATTTTTTCTTTATAGAGCCTGCAGAGAAGGCCAGAGGGTTCATGAAATACTGGAAAATATTCATTAGTATTCTTTCTGAATTCATAAAAAATAGTAAAGAGCTTATGTATTCTTTGAAATGGTTGTTGATATGAGTGACATGAAACAGTTACACCCATCTCCACAGTTCTACAATTTGGGGAAATGGCAACTGAAAAAGCAGGTATATTTATTAATTCAACAAACCCTTCAGGGGTGCCTTTTCTTTTTACTAATGTGCAAATGTGGAGGTAAATAAGGCATGGTGTATGCCCTTCAGAAGTTCACAGCAAAGTAAAGAGTGTAGGCTTTTAAACAGTGTAAGATACAGGGAGACATGCTGTGTAGCTGACCTAGAAGACTATTTGCAAGAGAAATTGGCAAACTCAAGTGAGAGAGTTACAGCTAAACTCGAGGGTGAGATGATCTCTCACTTATCAAAGCACCAGGAAGACTTGTAGCTCACACTTCTATTGTACTTACTTTGCTTCAAGTCTATTCAAGTTACATACATACCTTAACTCATTTAATCTTTCCTCTTACCCTAAGAATTGGCTATTCAAATAAGCCCCA
Organism: Cacajao melanocephalus; assembly: GCA_963573385.1. NCBI lineage: Eukaryota > Metazoa > Chordata > Mammalia > Primates > Pitheciidae > Cacajao > Cacajao melanocephalus. The sequence goes on along the minus strand of CAUYLG010052028.1, from coordinate 36,069 downwards.
TTTGTAGGGGACAACTCTGAAGCAGTTAAAAGTGAAGCCACTGGCTCATGGTCACATAAGACAGCACTAGAGCCAGGATCTAGATAGCCCAGTTCCAAAGCACCTCTGTAATGCCTAGGAAAGGCACCACTCTGGACAGGCTTTTCTGTTTCTTTCTGAGGTTTCTCCATATTAAAGATATTTTTATTTATTGTACTAATAACATTACAATAACTACAATAAAGAAAACCTCAACTACAATCTCATTGCTCAACAACTCTCTGATTCTTTCCATTCCGGTTGGTTAGTCCTCCCTAGAGCTGATTCTTCCTTTCTTACTCCTGTAGTGTCTAAAGATAGTCCCTCAGAACCACTCTTTCTTTTATCCTGCCCTATGCTGTCTCTTGAGATCCTTTACTTATATCTCAGTACCCCCTTTGTAGTTCCTGGGAAATTGGATGCAATAGTCCATTCCAGGAGTGAGTGGGACTCCTTGCCCTGGGAGAACTACTATGACAGCAACATCCTTGATACATGGAGGACCTGAGGGGGAACTTCATCATTAGTGAGCAGAGAGCATGCTGTAGTAATCATCCATTGATGCATAACAAATTACCCTCAAAATTTAGTGGCTGAAAACAACAAATATTATCTCCAGGTTCCAGAGTGGCTTAGCTGGGTGTTTCTGGCTCAAGGTCTTTCAAGAGGTTGCAGGTAAGATGCTGATCAGGGCTTCATTACCTGAAGGCTTAGCTAAAGCGGAAGGATCTGCTTCCAAGCTTACACATGTGGATGTTAGCAGATCTTGTTTTCTAGTCACATGGGCCTCTCCACAGGGCTGCGCACAATATGGCAGCTAGCTTCCCTCAGAGTCAGTGAGAGCAGAGAGAGAGAGAGAGAGCGCCAGCATGTGCATAACCAAGATGGAAGCCTTAAACTAATCTTGGAAGTGTCACACCCTCACTTCTCACAGCATTACATCAACCCTAGCATGATGTAGGAGGGGATTACATAAGGGTGTGAATACCAAGAGGCAGGGATCAGTGGGACATCTTAGAGACTGATTACCATACTCAGGCAATGTCTAGGGGTGAGAGGAGCAGCTACAATTCTATGTTTGCATCTTAATTTACAAGAATGGCACCCCCTGACATTTTGCAGTGTACAATATATTCGATCATACATAGTGTTCCAGGTAGCAGCTCCTGAATAAGTGGGGAAGTCAGGGGAATTTGTCCTCAGTACTCTTCGATTCCCTGCTAGAATTTCATTTATTTATTTATGAAACAAACATTTTGTAAAGCACCTGGCTGTACCTTTGTGTTGGTACTGAACTAGGTAGGTAACGGGGTCACTGTTCTAATGGAATTTCAATTATTCTACACCAGTGTTGCCCTTAAGTATCCAAAACACTCAGGGTGACTACAGCCTCTCTAAAGCCAGATAGTATGCAACAGATCATTGCTTTCTATCCCATTCTCTCAGGGCCCTAATCTTCGGAAAACCTGAGCTAATGTGACGTTTCTTCCAAATGGTATAATATAAATACATAACAACCCCTGATAATTGGGTGCCTAACAAGAACAGAAGCTGCCGAAACAAGCAGCAGGGCTCCACCAGTATGATGCTTCTGCTAAAATTCAGCCCAGTTCCCCTGAGAGAGGTCTTTCCTATGACCCATCCAGTCAAACTGGAAAACTAACTGTGGCTCTACTTACTCATGAAATTGGCACTGACAGCGTTTTAAGAAGGATCCTTCAAACAACATTCCCCTTTGCCAATTCCAGGGGGTAAAATGTAGGCTCTAAATTAATGCCCAGAAATAAGAAATGTAAGAAAGGAGTGAGTTCATGATGACAGACTCATGATGAATCGGAGCAGAAAATGTAAGGAAGATGAGCTATTTGTCTTGAAGACCAAGTTTGCGCTGCAGAAGAGAGAAATGGAGAAAATCAAATAAATATGTTTGTAACACTGGACTCATGGTAAAGTGTCCTTAGGTTCACAGACTCCATAGTCAAACTGCTGATTTCAAGTCCCAGCTCTGCTCCTCACTAACTATGTGACTGTGGGTGAGTGACTTAATCCCTCTGTACCTCAGTATTCTCATCTGTACAGTGGGGCTGATTGGATAAAACCAACTTCTGTGGTGGTTATGACCTAGATTAACTAAAGAGTTTAACATGCTGCCTAGCACAAATTAAGAACACAGTAAGTACTAATTATTATTACTGAAGAAATTAGAACAATATCTATTATGTCATCAACTGAAAGAGACCAATTTCATTCACTCAATCATTCTATTGAATATGTATAGCACTGAACCCCAGCGCACGAAATCCTTTTTCTCTAGGTACGTTTATGTGGGAGGGCTGGGGGAGGGAGGAAAAAGAAAGAAGAAGAAGGGGGAAACTAATGAATAAGTAAAAATATATATATTATGTCAGGTGGTGATCATGGAGAAAAATAAAGCAGAGGATGTGGATAGGAAGTTCTGGGGGAGGAGTGGGAGGAAAGAATGTTCTAGAGATAGGAAATAGTAAGTACACAGGTCTTGAGGCTGAGGAATGCTTGGTGTGTCCATAATAGCAAGGTTGGTGTGGCTGAAAGGAGATGAGGATGGAGTGAAATTGTATCGCTTGAGGTCAGAGGAATCCTGGCTGGGAATGGTGGGAAGATCATGCCGGGCATGTATCCATATTCAGCCCTTTGGCTTTTGCTCTATGACAGGAAGCCACTGGAATTTTTGAGGAGAGACATAATCTAATCTTTGTTTTAAAGGACAGTTGCTGTGTGTGGGTTTGAGGGAGGGAGGAGGCGGAGAGTGGGAGGTAGAAAGATCAGGTAGGAGATAATTATTGAGAGATGATGGCTTGGACCAGGACATTAGCAGTGGGCAGGGGAGTGAGAAGGAGTGGACATTTTCACCATATATTTTTGAAAGCAGAGTCAACAGAATTTACTGACGAATATGATGCTGAGTGTAAAACAGAGAAGGTTCAGAGATAGGGGAAGTTCTGAGGACAAGAATTTTTCTCTTTTATTGAATGGCATATACGTACCACCTAGACAATGCCTGGTATCAACAAATATTCCTTGATTAAATGAAAAGGGTAACTTATTTGTATTAAACCCATTTTGAACTTAGTAAATAGCAGTTAAAACATCTACAATCAAATGAAGTACTGTAGCAACCATATTTTCAGCAATTAAGCAGTGAAATGTCTTCCAATCCTGTCCTCCACAAAGATGGAAGTTAACTTTGCTGCATCCCTGGGCACCCCATTGCCAACGACCCAGCACTCCGGCGGTAAAGAGAGGCTAGAGGTGGGGGTGGGAGAAACTTCATGGAAGCTGAGTTTGCAAAGCAGGTACATACTTTTTTTTTTTAATGGTTATTTGGGGTAAGGAGTACAAGAAAACCTAATGTTCCTTCAGGCCACCTACAGCACTGCAACTGTTCCCACATACTTCAACTGGGCATGAAGACGGCTTCCCACTCACTCTGACAGCGGTGTGCCCTGTACCCACCACCCCTCTCTTCAATACCCCAGGGCTAAACGGCACGAAGATCCTTTCCACCGGCTGGTGTGCATTCTGGGCTAGGTCGAGCCAAAAGGCAGAAGGGCCTTCGTGCTGAAGTCTCGGGTGAAGAGGCAGGCTCAGCCTGGACGAACTTTCCAGGCCATCGTGAAGTTTTCCTGTTTTGGGTGCATGCGGGCCTCACGCGTCTGAGAGTTTGGGTTAGTGTGTTGACACGGTCAGTCCCCGTGGCTACTTCGCGAAAGCTTCGAGGCAAGTATGAAGTCAAGGACTCCGGTGGATGGGTGTAAAAGGCCTCCTTGTCCCCCTGCCTGCACCGTCTCGGGGCAACCCCCAACCCCCGGCCAGCGTTTCCCTTTAATGCGCGTGCCCGTCAAGGTCCCCGCGTCCCCTCCCCTCAAGACACCCCGTCAGCCTCGGTTTCCCCGACTTCTCCCCGTCCTTGTCGTCCCTTCCCCGTGGGACGCCCCTCGCCCACCCCGCCACAGCCCGGCCTGCGCGCGGGACCCAGCTGTCACTTTACTTTTCCGCGCCACCACTCCACCCCCTCTCCCGGCCGGCGGGGCAGCCCGCCGGGGCGCGCGCCCGCCCCCGCCCCCGCCCCCGCCCCCTCGTGGCCGCGCGCCGAAGGAGGAGGGACGCGGGGAGGAGGGAGGCGCGCGGCGCCGCACGGCCGACGTGGGGCTCGCGCTCTCGCGGTCTCTCCCGGGCGGGCGCCCGGGCACGCGCAGTCGCGGGTGCGCGCGCGGACGGCCGGGCGGCGGCGGCTCCCGGAGGTGGTGGCTTCACTTTCCAGGACTCAGGGGCAGCCACAGCGGCAGCCGCGGGCAGCAGCCTCAGGAGCCGGAGCTGGAACGGCCGGGGGCGGCGGCAGCGGCGGCGCTGAGGGTGAGTCCGGGCGGGCGCGAGCGCGGCGGGGACAGGCGTGGTCGGGTGCGTGGTGCGTGGGTCCGGCTTTCGGTGACTAGACGGTCCGCAGGGGACATCCCGTCCCTGGGGCCTCCCTAGTCTCCCTCCCCCTCGCGCCTCAGCAGCTTACTCCCCGGGCTTCGGCTTGAGCCCGCGACCTGCGCGGACACCCCCCTCAGGTATTCGCTCGGGCCGCGCCGGTGCCTCCCCTCCTCGGGCGTCCTCCCTCTCGCGGGCGTCCTCCCCACTCCCCTGACCTCCCCTCCGCGCCGCAGGTCTCTGCTTACACCGCTGGCGTCCCAGTTCCCTCCTTCCTCGCTCCCCGTGCCGGGTTCTCTGCGCCCCCTCCCGCGAGCCTCCTGCCCCCGTTTCTCGCCCTTTCTACCCCTCCCCCTCCTTCCCATCCCCCGCCTTCTGCCTCTTCTCTCCCTGTCCTCCTTCTACCCCTTTCCGTTCTCAGTTCCCCATCCTTCTCCACCCTCCCAGCGCCTTCCTTCTCCTGGCCGCATCCTGGAACTAAGTCTTTGCAAAAGTACAGGATAAATGTCACGGTGGAAAGTGCCCGGCTTGATCTTCTGCTGTTTTCCCTAATTGCATAATTGCTGCACATGGTGTCTTTCCTGGCGAGTGCCGGGTCTGGCGGCTCCGCCGCCGCACCCCGGTGGCCCGCCCGGAGAAGACCTTGTGGGGTATGTTTGTGTGTGTCCTGGTGTGGGGTGTGTGTTGTATTGGTCTTTTGTGATGCCTGGCGGTTGTCACAGTTTGGAACCGAAGCTCGTTTTTCCCCGGTCTCTGCTCTGCAGCCCCCACTGGCCTGGTTTGAAACTGGATTCCCTCTGTCCTCTCCCCCTTCTCCCTCCTCCACCCACTTCGCCCCCTCTCTTCTCTCCTCTCACTCGTAATGTTTTGATCCTTTTGCCCTTTACCATTTCTAATGAAGATAAAGCGTGGCTTCTTGTGGCTTTTTTTTCCCACGACCAACCAGAAATGTCCAATCCATCTTCCCTTAAGGAAATTAAGGCCGCTTTAGAAAGACATCATCCTGTGCTCGGTGGCTGTTAGACCCATTTGCATATTTCCAATACTCGTCGTTTTGTATTGTGTGTTCTTGAGAGTCTACTCAAATATTTTTATTTAAAAGTACGAAAGGAAGTGCTAGGGTTTACCCTCAGATTGTCTCGCTGTTCAGAAAGATTTTATGCTCTTCTTAGTTTTTAATCCTTGATTCTTTAAAAAGTGTGTTTCTAGATATGTGATAATTCAGTCAGGACTTTGTGAATCTAAATATTTGCCTTTACTACGACAATTTGGTTGCTCCTTGGCTCTTTGGAGTTCTGTATGTGGGCTGATGCTTAACATGGAGTGTTTTCATATAATGTCATACCCCATTCTCTCTCTCCTGCTGCACCTTTTACCCCCAAATCAGGTGTTCCACTGTTATTTTCTGCATAAATGTCTTTGCAGTTAAATTTAAAGCTGGATATTGCTGTGTGCATATACTGTGTACTATTTTGTTTTACATTTTAGAAAAGTTTAAAAACGTGAGTAGGAAGACAAGATATATATGACAGAATTAAACGCTTTCCTGTTATAAAAGCTCAAATGAACACTTGTTTTGCAGTTTTGTACTGGTAGATACTGTCATAAGGCTTATCTGGATAGTAGTCTGAATTTATGGAATGACTGTAGTTGCCTTTATGTAGTCAGTGATATTTCAAGCCAAATCATTTCATTTTTATGGAACACGTGAGTTTCATTCACTATATGTTGCTAATTTCCAGGACTGTAATTACAACATAGAGTATACAGCTAATACAAGATTAGTTTGTGTTAAAGAAGGAACAGTATGTAAGCCTCTTAAAATAGTTTTAGGAAGGACTAACTTACTATTTTATGTTTAAAAATCAAGTATTACTTTGAGTTATGAAATAAGCATATAAATTTATATATCTCAGTATCTTTGAAACTATCATTGGAGAGTAGCTCTTTGTTTCTAACCCCAGGATTTAAGTTTATCTTCCCTGTAGATTAGATAGTCGGCTCAGATTAGCTGTTGAGGAGTTGATTTTAAAATGCTAACTTAGAAGATAATGTTTAAAGAATTTTAATTTAGGAATTTTTATTCATTTGTATTTTAGAGAGACATCAATTTTACACTTATGACTAATTAAAATGATTTATAGACTACTTTGTCTTCATAAAAATTTGTTGCACCTGAGTGGCACAACAGTTTTTTTCTATACTTTTTCTGTAATCAAATACTCAAACCCAGGAGAAATTCCTTTTATTATTGATATTTGAAAAAAAGATGTGAAAACCTTATTTCTAAAAGTTCTTATAGTGGTTATCAGTGGCCTGAGATGGATTCGTCATTTGTAGGTTAACATTTGGATGAAATAAGGTATCTTAAGTCAAAAGTGGAAATAATTCTTTCCCTTAATTTAAAACTAGAAATTATGCCTCTATTGGGGCATTTTTAATAGTATTTTTATTAGTTCTCTAGTGAGACTAATTTTTACTTTAGTCTTCCTTTGATATTCAGCGGTAGTGTATGAAATTTGGGTTTCACATTATGGCTCAGATCATATCATTGAGTAATCTTTTTAATTATGTAACTATAGCATTATTTGATAGTATATAAATACACATAAATAAAAATATTAAGAATGTGTTGCTTTATAATGAATGTGATACACAACTGAAACTCTCAGCATAGTTTATTAAATCATAGTTTATTAACTGAAGCTGCAGCCTCAGTGTAGAGAATATTATTTCATTGAGGTTCCCATATATTTGTCATGTAATGGATTGCTTCTGGTTTAAAATATGTAAAATGATGTCTCATTTCACAACTCTTAAGGTATTGCTGGCAGCATTTTGCTGTATCTGAGCACCTTTCCCTGAGGATTGTTCTCTTTTTCACTCCCATGCATGCTACTCTGTCTGATATGCTATTATGTACATACTTTCAAGGTTTTAAACATCTGATAAAATTTAACTGAAAGAAGTTAGGTGAAAGAAAAACAATGTTAAATCCAAGAATGAGAATTTAGAGTGAAATAAAACTGAAAAAAAGCAAGAAATATGTTATGACTTTTAGAGCTAGATGTGAGACACTGATATAAAATTTCAGTATTCTATTAAGTGACTTTAGTGCTCAGAAAAGATGTCACAGCTGTAGAGGCTGATGCTCTTCATTTACAGAATAGGTAGAAAAGTAGTCAGCTTTTCCGTTAGTATGTTTCAGAAGTGTTGGGGCAGACTTGTTTTTGTTTGGCATGGGGAGCTGTTGTAGTTGAAGGGGTGCTGGTGATAGTTTATGTGGTGTGTCAGTGAAAGCATTCACTGTTTTCTGTTGACTCTTTGCCTCTCTGCTTCTGGATGCTTCCATTCTTTTGCATTGCTTTCTGATTTGTCTTACAAAAATTTCAATCCATTAAAGATCCATGTTATAATATTGCTTTTGCTTAGAGCAAGCTACAAGTTAAATCTTTGGTAATGATGAATTTTCATCAGTGTCAAATAGCTATCTATTTGGACTAAATTATAGTAATTAAAAATTTTGCTTTATTTGAAGTATTTTTATGTATTCTTATTCTTGATCATATCAGAAACAGTTTTATTTGAACTTCTAATTCGATTAATCAAAAGAATCCATTTCAAAAGGAATTTGTTCGGTGTACCTATAATTTTTAAAGGTGTATTTTGTGTTGTTAATGGTACTTGTTAAGCATAGGTAGTTTTGTTTTCAAAGAGGTGTATGAGAAAGTAGCTATACAGTGCTCAAAGTGATTATTAGGTGATAAAACCATGGTAAGCACAAAGCCTTTCAGAGTCTGGGCATAGGTTTTGTTGGTTCAGTTCTGGATTTGTCAGAACACTCTAAGCTAGTCAACTCATAAGGGATGTATTCGTAGTAATCAAACTCGGAAATTGATTATGATAGAATGACAGTTGAGGAGAGATACTCCTTTTCACTTACAGGAATTGTTTGTGTCTGCTGTCTAGGTTATAACAGCTACCTAAATATCAAGGTATTGCGGAAATTGAGTTGGTAATCAGAGCTGCTTGGGGAGCATGAACTCAGAGGAGAGAGAATTTGAAAGCCTTGAGGAATATTTTAACCGGACTGTGAAAAAAAAAAATTCTTCAGCGTCTCCATCTCTTTTGAAAAATGGTTGCTTTAGTATACAGCTAAATCAATGCTGACACCATCATATGATTCAATTTTTATTTAGAATCATGCAGTCATGCAGGCCTTTGTGTTCATCTGTTATCGCAAAGGTCACTTAAAACAATTTACTAGTTTGGAGAATTTTAACCATAGCCCATGGCTGAGAATGTACTGATTGGAATAGGGATTTCAAAGTGTCCACCCATTTTTCTGTTCCCACAGCTTTTTGTACTAACCTTCGTTTTAGTACGTAGCAAGTTGGCTAGTCCAGGTTTTTCACTGTTGTGGGACCAAAGGGCTTAGCGCAGTGCCTGGTAGAGAGTAAACCCTTAATCATTTTTTTCTTATTTTTTATAACAGCATTATTGATATGTAATTCACATACTATAAAATTTACCCTTTAAAAATGTACAACTCTGTAGTTCTTAGAATATTTACAATTAGAATTGTGTAATGTTACCATTATCTAATTTAAGAACATTTATATCACCCCAGCAGGAAGCATCATACCCATTAGCAGTCAATCCTCACTACTCTTCCCACCCCCACTCCCTGGCAACCAGTTACCCACTTTATTTTTTTTATTATTATTATTATTTTCTTTGAGACAGGGTCTTACTGTGTCACTCAGGCTGGAATGCAGTGATACTGATCTTTTTTTTTTTTTTTTTTTTTTTTTTTCGGTAGAGATTGAGTCCAACTATGTCGCCTAGGCTGGTCCTGCCTGGGCTTCCCAAAGCATTGGGGATTACAGGTGTGAGATCTGCTTACTGAATTTTGCGTTTATGGATTTGCCTAGTCTGGACATTTCGTATAAATAGTCAAACACTTTGTGGTCCTTTGTGGCTGGCTTCTTTCACTTACGATAATGTTTCAAGGTTCATCCATTTTGTAGCACGTCGACACTGTACTTCATTCTTTTTTATGGCTAATAGTACATTATGTGGATATACTACTACATTTTGTTTATCCATTCATCCCTTAGTGGATATTTGAGTTGTTTCCAGTTTTGGTTATTATGAATAATGTTGCTATGAACATTTAATGTATAAATTTTATATGTTTTCATTTTACAATATACTTTGAATGGATGAAATAAAAGTTTTAGCAACTCCGAAAACTGTATTATTTTGTAAATGACCAATTTATCCATTTTATATTGAGATTTACTTGTTTTCTTTGAGTCTCATTCTCTGTGTTCTGGAGGTAGCGTACTGTAGTCCTCCTCACAGCCGAATAAATGATTTTTGATTCTTTAATCCAGGATCTAAAATGTCCACTGAGGCACAAAGAGTTGATGACAGTCCAAGCACTAGTGGAGGAAGTTCTGATGGAGATCAACGTGAAAGTGTTCAGCAAGAACCAGAAAGAGAACAAGTTCAGCCCAAGAAAAAGGAGGGAAAAATATCCAGCAAAACCGCTGCTAAATTGTCAACTAGTGCTAAAAGGTACCTCAGTTATTGTAACCTTTTTATTTTTGGTATCAGTTTGTCATCTGAAGTTCTATTTTTCTCTTGCATTTAATCATTTTTTCCGGGATGTGTAAGCCATGAACTTCATGGATTTTTCTTTCCCCTTCAAGATGATCTCTCTTACATGGTTTTAACCATAGGGAACTCAAGTATTTAAAGTCAGTTAAATGGCATGGCAGATTCGTAAAATACATATCCATAGTGTGTTTGTATTTTTATATATTGTTAAGGAAGCGTATACAGGATGTGCATGTAAAATTGCAGTGGTTTCATTTATGGTTACTTGACTATAGATTTTTTTTTTCTGTTCAGTAACACAGAATAGAGATTAAGAATCTTTTGATGTAGTTATTGAGTGAATGTTAGTTTATTTTCCACTACTCTCAGTTGGTAAAGTCAGAAATGCTGACATTAGCAGCAAGTGCATCTTGGTTTCATTACATTAGTCAGTGGGTCTGTCTTGATATGCAGTTTCTCTTTCTCTAGAGAATAGATGGATCTGGAAAGTAGGTATTTGAATGATTTTCTGTTGATACATCAATCTCTTTTTTTTTTATTCTTTTTTAAATTTTTTTCTAGATGCTCCGAATCAGCATGGTACATCAATCTCTTAAGATGATTGACATGTCATTGGACTTAAAGGGAGTCTGTTTTGATATTGCTACATTATAGAATATCTCTTGGAAAATAATTTGAAAGATAAATATAGTGTCTTTCCTGATTCTGTGATTTTATGTTCTTGCTTTGTTTTTGTATGTTTTATGTTGACCGAATAAGAGGTATAAATAAAAGCAGTCTAACTTTTAGGCATAGTGGAATGTCTGAATGTTGAATTACAGCTTTATATGTTATTGTATGCTGTGGATTAAGGGGAACTCCTTTCTCAAAGATTAAAAAAAAAAACATTATTGGGCCAGGCGTGGTGGCTCAAGCCTGTAATCCCAGCACTTTAGGAGGCCGAGGCGGGCGGATCACGAGGTCAAGAGATCGAGACCATCCTGGCCAACATGGTGAAACCCTGTCTCCACTGAAAAAATACAAAAAAATTAGCTGGGCATGGTGGCGTGCGCCTGTAGTCCCAGCTACCCGGGAGGCTGAGGCAGGAAAATTGCTTGAATGCGGGAGGCGGAGGTTGCAGTGAGCCGAGATAGCGTCACTGCACTCCAGCCTGATGACAGAGCAAGACTCTGTCTCAAAAAAAAAAAAGAAAAAGCATTGTTATAGTCTAGTAGACCTTGTTTCCCTTTGGCTTAGCCAATCTACAGGGTTGGAAAGAACCTTCTCAGGTTCCTTGGTGAGAGATGTTGGAGGGATGGTGAATGGTTATTTAAAGGTGCTAGAGTATTCAGTTTCACTTTCCTGGGAGTGTATTGCTGATCCCTGACCTCTGTTGAAGGAGCTGTGTCAAAGTCAGATAGCCCCCAATTTAAACTTTTAGTCCTGTATACTAGAACATGCTAGGGTAGGTAGAACATGAAGAGGGTTCAGTCTGTTTTGTCATCACACCAGAAGTACAGGGGATTCACCTAGCTGACCCTTCTGTTGCCTGACCACAACACAAATAACCTGCTTACAGGTGACCTGGGAAATGGAGGGTGGGGTTAGGATGGATAAAAAAGGTGGGGAATAGAGAAAATATGACATTTAGATGAAAGAAGGAGGTTGATGTGGGTGGGTAGGAGATGTTCAGGTACAAATTGTAATTCCATGTAGATTAGGAAAATCTAGTTCAGTCCTCAGTGTCTTTAGTTTGTCATAAAAGAATTGGCCAGGTCTGTGGGGAATAGGGTTCTGTTGGGCCTGTGCTTTGTTCTATGACTGCTAGTTAGCAAAGTCACCTGTTTTGGTGAGGCTCTGCCTTTTCCCCTAACTGGGAGCACCACTATAAAATACTTCAGAATCATATTTCTTGGGTGATATGTCAGAGACCAAATTCTGCTTATGAAAAGTGTACTGCTTTATGTGTGAACATGAGTTTTTCAAGTACGTGGGTCTTTACTTCATTTTACTACAGTATCTGTAGAAAGTACAGATTATTCAAACCTAATGATAGATTTCATGAGGGAAACATAGAGAAGATTTTTTTTTTCGCATTGTACCTCAGAGATAAAATCTAGTTTAGAGACAGTGTATGTGCAGAGCCCAGGACAGTGCCTGATTGGCAGTAAATAGAAAGTGGTTGTATTGCGTTGGTCAAAGTAAGAAGTCTCTTTTGAGTTAGTGCTTCCTGGCTGAAAGAATCCCTCTGTTGGCAAATTCTTGTTAATCTGTGATTTTCAAATTGTGGTTCATGATCTTTCTTTAGAAAGGTCTTCAATTGGTTTTTGGGTGACAGTTTATGAAGTGATATAATAATTTACTATTTATTTTAAATATAAAATTGTGGCTTCACTGCTCTTTTTTTTGAGATGGAGTCTTGCTCTTGTCCTGCAGGCTGGAATGCAGTGTCACGATCTTGGCTCACTGCAGCCTCCACCTCCCAGGTTCAAGTGATTCTCCTTCCTCAGCCTCCTGAGTTGTTGGGATTATAGGCGTGCACCACCATGCCTGGCTAATTTTTGTATTTTTAGTAGAGTGGAGTTTTGCCATGTATGTTGGCTAGGCTGGTCTTGAATTACGGACCTCAGGTGATCCACCTGCTTCAGCCTTTCAAAGTGCTAGGATTACAGGCATGAGCCGTCACACTTGGACCACTACTAATGTTTTAATTAAAAAAAAAACAAAAAACGTATTCTCCCCTCTCTCTTCCTCCAATTCAGTTGATAGTGAAGTTATTGGTTCTATCCCATTTCTGCTTAAGTTCTAAGCACTTAGGAAAAAAATTGGGAATTATCAGAGCAGAGGACTCCCCATCTTTTAAGTTCACTGTCATATCCACAGTGCCTAGCAGAGTATGGTCACAATATTTACTGATTGCCTTGAGCCTATTATAGGAATTGGATTTTTCATGAATATTAGGATCTTGGTACTAGTGCGTTCAGAAGATTAAAAGTTAGAGGTAGTTTCGAAGTAAATTTTGTCTCATACTTTTTGTTGATTATCATTTTTATTCAGAAAAGAAGTCTTTCCCAAATAGTGTCATTTTATGAGATAATGAGTAGCATTGAAGAGCTTGAACTCTAGAGACAGGATTTATGTTTGAATCTAGGTTCTAGCATTTAGTAGCTGTAGCTCTGTGATCTTTTTTTCTTTCTTTTCCTAGATTTTTTTTTTTTTTTTTTTTTTTTTTTTTTTTTTTTTTTTTTTTGAGGCAGAGTCTTGCTCTGTCACCCAGGCTGGAGTGCAGTGGTATGATGTCCAATTCTTGGGCTCATTCAGTCCTCCTGCGTCAGCCTCCCAAGAAGCTGGGATTATAGGGGTGTAGCACTTTTGAGGCAGAGTCTTGCTCTGTCACCCAGGCTGCAGTGCAGTGTATGATCTCCAACTCCTGGGCTCATTTAGTCCTACCCCCTCAGTCTCCAAGTAGCTGGGATTACAGGGGTGTGTCACCACACCAGGCTAAAGTTTTAATGTATATTTTGTAGGGCTGGGAGTCTCAGTATCTTGCCCAGGCTGGCCTTGAACTCATGGTTGCAAGTGATCTCTTGAAGTGTTGGAATTACAAGCATGAGCCAGTGTGCCTAGCCTCTGTGATCCTGATGTATAATTACAGCTCTGAGCCTCAGTTTCTTCTTTCGTAGAAGGAAGATGATAATGGTACACTCTCCACAGGGTTCTTGTGAGGACTAAATATGATAAAGCATTTATTTGGCACGTAGTAAGCTCTCACAAATGCTGTCACTAATAGACTTAGTTAAAGTCTATACTATTTTTCAAGTCTATTTGGAGCAAACTTTGGAAAAATGTATATGTTAACCTTCGAGTCCTTAATGCTATTGTTAAACTAGAAATACTATAATTAAATACATTTTGTAGTGACTTAGGAAAAGTGCTTGCATGTAGGTGCTCAGTTATAATATGAAATGTACTATAATTGTAAAATTAATAATTGCTATAATGCAGTAATTGTAGAATTAATAAGCTGGTTTAGAAATACGATTTCTCGAAAGATCTCATATTTGTGATATTATAGAATAGTGGTATACAGAAAACGTTTAAGTATTTAAACAGTAGTAGAAGTTAATTTCTGTCACAGAGTTAGGAGGAAAGATCACAGTTACATCTTTGATGCGTTTTTGCTTTTCTTTGGCAAGAATTTGTTTCTTAAAAAATTGTCATGCTCTTATCACAGTCTGTTCTCTTGATATATCTATATAACTCTTGTTATATTTGCAAGTATGTGGTTGGACTATATTTGCAGTGACAGATTTAGATGATTTTGATTAAATTGACTAGTCAGTTCAATAAAACGTCTATTTTGAGATCTTCATTGAATTTATTCTGCTGCTGCTTTTACGGGTTGACACATCTGTAAATGTGAATTTTAAATCATATTTATTCTAAATTAACTTTGTTCAGAGTAGACATGGTGATTTTAGTTTTAGACACTCAATATGATACTGTTCAAGGTATAGTTTTTGGTTTCAGACTCTACCTTTTTGTTAGGTTGAAAGATTGATTTCACTGTATTCCATTTTGAACTTTTATTATATGGGCTCATCTAAGTTTGTTTGCCACATGAGAGTGAAATAGTACTTTTATAGATACTCTTTTTGTAATTACCGTATTTTCTTCATTCTAAATGTACATTTTAAAACTTTTTAATGTTTCTGAAATTGGGACACATCTTAAAGTTGATGTGCACAATTATTGATGGTTTGTCTTAAAAATCAGTGATCTTTTAGAGTCATAGATACACAGCATATATACCACCCTTCAGAATTAAACTCTAGACTTCTTATTTGCAATAGCATTGTGTTTTCTAAAGACAGCTTTGACATTTAAAAAAAATTTAATAATTAGTTACATGATGCTTTCTTGAGAATAAGTTCTTTTTGGAAGGTTTTTGCTAGGTGATTCAATTGATTATAATAGGGTTTCTTAGGTGACTGAGGAATGTAGTCTGTAAGGAAATATAGAAAGTTACCTAGATGAGATGAAGGGTTTAAAAAAATTACTGCTAAGAAATCACTTTGTGAATCTACATATCCACACATTCATGTTCTCCTTGGCGCTGAGTAAATTTTTGAATTGTTTTAACCAAGATATGTGTATGTGAGTGTTTTAAACATGTCAATACACATACACTGCTTCGTTTTTCTGAACCCTTATTCCAATATATTGATGTTCAAATGAATGTTGCGTATCTTCTTTGTTCTGTATAATTTTGGTACCATATTCTTCATTTAAGTCTGAATGAATCATGATTGTTATGATTCTACTCCCTGGATATTTTTTAAAAGCAAATAACAGTCCCACACAGTACTCTTATTGTACTCTTATCATTCATTCCTGGAACAGTTAAGGTATAAGGTGGAGTAATATATATTGAAATTTAATTTTTGTGTTGCTCCTGATTTGTCTCAGCAACAATGGGCAGTTGCTGACTTCTGTATCATACTAATAGGTGGCGCTGCCTTGTGGAAATTGGAAATTTAGGCAATTGTCCAGGTGATTTTTGTGTAAAATAATTTTGTCTTAAAAGTTCTGATGAGAGAGGTCTTTTTGTTTGACTTAGCAAGGTAATAGTTCCCCATCTTTCACCTTACCAGTGTAAAATAATTAGCCTTAGATTTCCTTGTCTTTTAAGTGGGGACTGATAAAACAGATACTTAGAGAATTCTGTGAGTTTTATCTAATCACTTTTAATGGTAAAAGATCATCATGGGAAAGGTACACTGTAAGTGTGAATTATTGATACTTTTCATTTTTCCTTACCCTGCGAGACAGTGCCTGAAATAGCTGCCTTCCTTATCCCAGTTGTCAAGGCTGAGAAACTTAATATATACCATGATCACAACTTTTGAGAGAATAGAATTGCTGTCATTGAAAACAGCAGGACATCTTACAACCGTTTAAATAGCAATTCTTAGTATAATCTTTTCTGTTGACAGAAATATGACCATTTTAGGTAACAGTGGCTCAAAATATATTATAATATATTGACTTACTGCTCAGACTTGTTGAATTTATCGGTAAATTGCTTTTTGATTTGAATAATTATAGGGATCTGGAGTTCAAATTTTGTTACAGAATTATGTGACAGAAAATTATGATTTGCCAATTTTTTTTTTTGCCTTAGAGACAGGGTCTTATTCTTGCCCAGGCTGGAGTATGTGGTATGATCATAGATCACTGTGGCCTCAAATTCCTGCGCTCAAGTGATCCTCCTGCCTTGGCCTCCTGAGTAACTGGGACTATAAGGACGCACCAATATGACCAGCAGTTTCCTGAATTTTTTGTAGAGAAGGGGGTCTCACCATGTTGTTCAGGTTGGTCTTGAATTTCTGGCCTCAAGTGTTCCTCTTGCGTCTGCCTCCCAAAGCTCTGGGATTACAGGCCTAGCCACTGATACTGCGCCTGGCCGAGGATTTGTGCTTTTTTTTTTTTTTTTTTTTTTTTTAAAACCAAAAGGGGCAGTATAAATATAAAGCAAGATGTGTTGTTTGAAAATTGCAAAGAAGTTTTTTTATGTTAAAAATAGTTTTCTTTGACAGTTAAGGATGCTTTTTAGAATGCTTATTCTCTTGGTTCTCTTAGTTTGAAAACAATTTTTAAAAGTTATGTTTCTGATAACAAATTAAACAATACATAGATTTTTTATGGAAAGCAACAGTTTTTTATCCTAATTCTCCCAATTAGTTTTTTCCCCTAATTCTCCCAATTCCATCACTTGAAGCAGACTCTTTAGCTGTCTTTGGTCTTATTCCTTCTGTTGGTTTTCTGCGTAACTCTAAATAATACACCCATTTCTTGTTGAATTGTTAATTGAAATAATGTATTTTGATTCCCTGCTCTGAAATATGAAGCTTTAGTTTGCTTACCTGTTCTCCCTTTCTTTTCCTTCCTCCTGGTTAATGATAGTTAAAAATTTTTTTAAAAGATTATTGGTTGCCTTCATACTCTAAAAAATATATTTAAGCCTCAATTTCTTATTCCTACAAATAACATGTTTTTTATTCTCTACTTTGTAAATTGGGATATTAATATCTTCTCCATCCACTTTTAGATGGTTTATATTAGCTACACTTAATTTTACATCTTCAATGTTGATAACATTTACTTTATATAGTGCAACTAACAACCAACCTTCTATGCTTTGTTGGTCAGTAAAAGACCAATAAATTGTCTGTGTATTTATTATAACTAAATATTCAGTGCCAGACCAAACAGCATATTAGGATTAGATTAATTACAAGTCCAGTGTCAGGATCTCTGGGCTTCTCAATGAGTCATAGCATTTAGGCAAAATATATCAAATCTTTCTCTCCCCACCCCACCTCCAGTGTCTGATACTTAATTAAAATTGTTTTACGTTTTAGTTTGTTTCATATTTCATCTGTGATTTTCTTACATAGCTTTATTTCTGATTACTTCCCCCAGTGCTCCCTTTAGTAGTCTGTTATATCCATATACTCTCTTCAGCCCCCTCTTGCCTGTCTCCACTTGTTTGATTTACACCCATCTGTTTTGTCTTGCAGAAATATATTGAAATTTCTTACTTATTGATGACTACCACCCTTTTCTTTGCTGTTTATTCTTTTTTTGCATTTTCTGTATTCCACCTACCCCATCCAGTGGAGTCCTGCATGACTGAGAGGTGAAAGTGTGTCTACTTAGTTTGCCATCTTTAGCTGGACTTAGCTATTTAGTTTTGAAGTGTCTATTGTATACTTTTGTGTGAAATCCATAAAATGTGTTCTCTTATATCTAATCTTTGAGACTTCTGACATTTAAATATGGGCCATATGTACCTTGTATGCATCTAAATATATCACAGAATCTGTATTAGAAGGAAGTTATAGTGTGTTAAAGATAAAAGAGATCACAGAGTTTGTTCTAGTTAACCTCTGTTTTATAGGACAGAAAATGTAGGCACAGGGAGAGAGAGCAAACATGTGTGAGCAGTATTCTTGCCCAGGCACTCAATTTAATAGCCTAGCAAAATTACAGTGAAATTTTTTTGACTTTAAATTTCTTAGCCTTGCTCTGATTCATAATGCCTCACCAACCTTGAATCATGTGGTTTAGAGAAGTGAAAATTATATTAGTAGCATGCAGTTTCTTAAGGAAGTTGATACCATTCTACTGGAGGGTTCCTGTTTATTATAGTAGTTTGTTTGTTGTCTTGAAAAAGGAGTAGACTGAAGTTGTTTGAATGTAAATATTTTTGCTCACATTCTTGTTTTTTAAAGATACTTTAATCAGTTATTATCCGTATACTATCACAATAATTACCAGATAACAAGCATCCAGCTCCTAATAACCCCATATTTAAAAACCAAGGCAAAGGAGAAGAAACGATTTTGAGAATTTTTTGGTAATTGATTTAACAAAGCCTACATTTAATAAGGTATGAATGATAGTTAAGGGATTGTTTGAATGTAAATATTTTTGCTCAAATTCTTGTTTTTTAAAGATACTTTAATCAGTTATTATCCATATACTATCTAAGACTAAGTATAGTCTTAGAAAACAGTGGTGCACTTTCAGCCTTTTTATATATACATAAGATGTTAGATGCAGTTAAAAATAAAAGTGGAATGTAACACATGAGGCTAGAGCAGGCTTAAAAAAATTTTGTTTTGCATGAAGCTCATGCAGTGACATTAATTACTCATGTAATATTAGGATAGTTCTAGCAGATGAAATAGTGTTAAACTTCAAAGTCCCAACCTGCTCCAAATTAGAAGCTCCAGAAAGGAATCCCATGTGCATCTTGATGGCAGTTTCAGGTGTTGGAATGAGATCCTGAATCTTTTCTTCGCCATTTGATTGTAACAGTCAGGATACCTGGATTTAACTTTATATCAGCTTTCCATCCTGTGTGGGAATGCTCTAATACAAAACGGAAGTTAGATTGACCTATGAACGGTGTGGCAGAAATTTCCAGTTTTAGAAATTTTAATTAGTGCTGTCAGTGGTTCACTGAAGTCATAGCGTTCTTTCCACAGGTTGCATGCACTGTTAAATGCATCCTTAAAACCTTGGCAGAAATTGCTGCTTTGTTGTTGGATATGATGCTTTATACAGTATTAGTATTTCAAACTAATAATTTACCGAAGGGAAATACTGTTAAAACATAACGTTTTAATGAAATAAATTGTTAACAGTAAAGGTATTTTTAACATAATGTTCTTTGTCTTTATTTTAAAGAATTCAGAAGGAACTTGCAGAAATTACTTTGGACCCTCCTCCCAACTGTAGGTAAGTACTTATGGTTTTTTATTTACTTGTATCTTTTGCAGAAGGTACATTTGAGCTGTTGGTTTTATATGCAATTGTTGTTGTAGTCTGATTAATTAGTAAAAACATCATTGTGGTTTGAACTTAAGTGACTGTGGAAGACAGTGGTTTTTGTCATCTCTGTGCAGAAATGGAATGCTCAGCAAGTATGTTTGTAGTGGTAGAACGGAGTTGCCAAAAGTAGTGTAGTGCAGTAACAATAAGACAATGAAATTATAGGGTAACAAATATGATTATCTTTTAGTGGAAGAGGTGTTAGGGCCTTAAATGGTTTTTTTAAATGATGGAATAATAGTGTGGCTAAAATATTTGCTGTGTTGTAATTATGTAATTGTTATCTTGCTGGAATTTGATTTTTAAAAGCACAGACACATTAAACAGTGTTTCTTCATGGTCATTGGTTGTGACTGGGTGAGAATGGGTGATTTGAGGCAATGATGTTAAATGTAAAACACTTTCTCCCTTTATGACCATGACCCCAATTTTCTGGTCAGTGTTTACTTTTAAGAAAGAAAAGTGCTTACCGGGAAATGGTTAATGTCATACGGGTACATAGTCAAGAAGGAGAAAAATAACTTCCTACCTTATGCGGCTGCTTTGGGTCTGGTGCAGTAGTTAAAAGATGGCTGTTTGGCTATTTTTAAGACATTTATTTCTGTTTTGATATGAGGTCAGCATTGGAACCAGGCCAACCTGGAGTTTTTCTGGTTTAAAATGGTAATCTTATGCATTGAAGGTGAGAGGGCAGATTAAATAAAAATCTTTCCAACATTGAATGCAGGTAGAATTTATTGCTTGGTATGATTTCTGACTTTACTTATTTTTATGTGAAAACAGATAACAATGGTGAGAATTAGTGAAAATTTTGCATATGGCTGTATTGATAGTTGGCTATTTGACAATTATTTTGTGTAGGAAAAATTCTAGTAGGACTTACTTTGTGGTGAGTCTAATATGGTTCTTTAAATGAGTAATGTACAGTGTATAAACTATAATATTCAAAGAATGTTTCAATAGAACAAGTATTTCTTTGTTAGCTAAAACTATTTAACATAAGACTTTTTGTCACACTTAGGACTGTATTACATCAAAGCTGTTTCAGATGGCAGATCATTGTTTAGCTTTTGGTGGTCAATGCTTATAATGGATTGATTTGTGGAAAAACTCCAGTTTGAATTAAACCTAATGTCATTTGTTTCTTAGGATAGTATTTGTTTTAATGGTCTGAAACTTAAAAAAAAATAAACTATATTACTAATATATTACATGTACTATTTTTGTAACCTTTTTCATGAGCAATTGAATTGATAAATAGGTGAACTTAATTTATACACTTTTTTGCTTACATTTTGACAACCCCAGTCATTGGCAAAATAAACAACTTTGTTTTAATGAGTTTGTTTAAGGGTCATTTTTGGTCAATGAAATCCGAATATAGTATCAAGTGATATAAACTGCAATTTTGCTATTAGATGACTGAGGAAAGGAGTTATATAAAGGTTATTATTTAAATAGACTAAAATAATTGAACTATAGTTCTATTTAAAGTAAAAGAAATGTTTATAGTGTCAGCTGAAATTTGGAGGTTTACTTTGTCTTTCAGCCTTAGTTAATGATACCATGACTGGTTCACATGTAAGCTCTTCATAAATAGAGCAAAATGTATGTTACAGGTTTTCACTTGTAAATGTGGAAGACACACATAAGATCTTCAGACAGTTTCGGGAAACATATCTACTTTAGTTAATTTTCTGGCTTGGGAATTTGCAAGGAAATCCTCACTTGTGGTCTGAGGATTGGATAGCTGGTAAGTTTGCTTTAGAAGCTAGGTCTGCAGTACAGTGGTTTTGGCTCATTTATTGATTCTAAAACAGTTGCTTGGACTGGGTCAGGCAGAGAGAAAGGTTATTTACCTTAGTGTGTCACTCCCTTTGGTAAGCAAAGGATCCTCTGTGCTGTGGCTGATTGATAAGTGTTGATTAACTAGTTTTACATTTTCTGTGTGTGCTTGTGTTACTTTATATGAATATTTGGTGTGCTGTTTAAGTGCATCACTGTGGTCTTTGGATTGTTTGGTGTCAAATATTTGGTTGTGGTTTGTAGTTAATCCACCCATCTGTATTTCAACGAAAATGTGGTTACCATCTTCAGAAAGAGGTAGGTCATAGTGTTAGTTTGGCTTATTTTTGGTCAAAGTTAACAGTGCTCTTGTGGTTGATTTTTACAAGTTCTGCGCTGCCTGCATTGGCCTAATGACTGTAATGGATTAATTTATCAAAACAGAGCAAATTAAAGTTATCTGCCTTATAGAAGTCATAGTCCTTTACTTAATCAGTTAAATTATACCTCATTTCAGAAGAAAGCATCCCCTAACTACTCCCTTTGTGGATTATCTCTCCAATCACACATGCCTTTTAAAACCCTGGCTTTTGGTTCCCTAGGAGGTTGTTAGTCTGCTATCACATGTAAAGATTATATGTGAAGGAACATCTGTGGGTTTACCTGTTTAGTCAGTCAGAGAGTTGAGAACAATTTTTTCTATTTGTTGTCTGGGTAGGGGTTGGTGTGTGTCATATTCCATTTAGAGTGTGGTTCATCCTATTTCCAGGAACCTTAACAGACTGGTACAACCCAATACTGTGTGTATGTCAGGCTAGATGCAAACTCTGAATTTTGGTGCATCTCTTATGTGATAGCTAGTTAAACTTCTTTTGGAATCATACTGGAAGAACTGTATGTGTTTAAGCATTGTGCAAATCTGTTATTTAAACAAGTTGAGAATATAAAGTCACCCCGAATCACAGCATTTAGTGTAGATAAGTTTTATGTAAGGCATTTTTAGAGGAAGTTATTCTGATATAGTATTGGCTGAATTTTTTCCAGGTTTTGAATAAACAAATATGATTTTAAAGAATACGCACAAATGATTTAGTAGATTAATTTATTTCTTATAGGACATATTTGCCCCTACATATTTCAGTTTTCTTCTCACTTTATTGTTGTCTTTGAAGTAAAAATGCAGTAAGATGGTTTTATTTTTGAAGCTGGATTAAATTTGTCATCCTTTTTAAAAACATTACTTACAGTTTAATGAGTAAATATTTAAAAACAAAACTTTATAGCCAAGAAGAAATTTCTGCTTATAGAATCATAGCGTCTGTAGGTCCATAGGCATAGAAAATTACACATCATTTGAGTGAAATTTGGTATATGCTTACAGTATTTCCTGTAAATAGTGGAATGTATTTTTCTTGGCCTTAACTCTCATGTTGGATAACATAACTGACCCATGACATTTGCAAGGGCTCTATCCTGAGGCCTTCACAGATCCATAGATCCATAGATGTTTTTGTACTATTGCTGAGTTAGAGGTGCTAGGCTGTTGGTTAAAATTGCTTACTACCTCAGTGCCTTGCACACCAGCTTAGATGGATAGAGTGGGTCAAATTCTTACAGACCTCTAACAGGTAATATCACTGCTCCTTATAAATGACTAGATTGTGACTTTCACAGCTCTTCATAAATTGTTAAAAGCAATGTCTTAAATCTGTGCATGTCAGTGTATTCATTTATACTTCCTTGGTGCTAGTGGAGAACTGGCAGCTAGTGGGCTAGAAAATCTCCAGATTAAAATTAAAATTAAAATTGTTGTCATCCAAAGGACAACTTGTTCCTCTGCATTGAAGAGAAGCTAACTTGTTCAAATGCTATTATGATATGCTATAGCTAAAGTTTTTATTAGGTTTATGGGCAGGGGAATGACAGATAATCCCTATTACTCTTTGCAAGAAAAGACTAAGGTAAAATGAGTTATTTGGATTTTGATATGAACAAGTAAAAGAAGATGTAGTTATACTAGCAGTTTACACTTCTATTTCTATGTGTTTCAAGGATCTGCTCATGGAACACTGGTGCTGCTTTTTATTTTTGTCTTTTATTTGATAACAGCTTTATTGAGACATAAAGTGTAAAATTCACTTATCCTTTTAGGTTTTTGGTGTACTCACAGAGTTTTGTAATCATCATAGTTTGTTTTACAGTATTTTGATCACCCCCCAAAAATAATCCATGCCTTTTAGCAGTCACTCCTTCCCCATTTCCCCCCAACTCCTTCACCACCAGCCCTAGGCAGCAATTAATCTACTTTCAGTTTCTATAGATTTGCCCTATCTGGACATTTTGTATAAATGAAATCATATAATATGTGCTTTTTGTGTCTAGCTTTTAAAAATTTTTTATCTTATTTTTTACAAAATGTTGTATTTTCAAGTTTCATCATGTTGCTGCATACATTAGTACTTTTTTTAAAAATAGATTTTTAGTTGAGGTAAAATAGACACACATGATTCACTTTTTTTTTTTTTTTTTTTTTTTTTTTACCATTTTTAGTGTAAAGTTTGGTGAATATACATTTATATTATTTTTTTCCCCTTCATCCCCCTCCGCTTCTCTTCCTGGCCTCTGGTAACTACCAGTCTACTCTCTGTCTTTGAGATCTACATTTTTAGCTCTCATGTAGAAGTGAGAACATGTGACATTTGTCATTCTCTGCTTGGTTTATTTCACTTAACCTTCCCCTGTGGTTCCATCCATGTTGCTGCACATGACAGGATTTCATTCTTGTTTATGGTTGAATTAAATATTCCATTATGAGTATATACCACATTTTCTTTGTTCATTCATCTGTTAATGGTCACTTAGGTTGATTCCATATTTGGGCTATTGTGAATGGTACTTGGGTAAACATGGGGGTGCAGATCTCTCTTTGATATGTTAATCTTCTTTCTTTTGGATATATACTGATATGGTTTGGCAGTGCTCCTACTCAGGTCTCATCTGAAATTGTAGTTCCCATAATTCCCACGTGTTGTGGGAGGGACTGGTGGGAGATAATTGAATCATAGGGGCAGTATCCCCCATACTGTTCTCGTGGTAATGAATAAGTCTCACAAGATCTGATGATTTTATCTCGGCTCACTGCAGCCTCCACCTTCTGGGTTCAAGTGATTCTCCTGGTTCAGCCCCCTCAGTAGCTGGAACGACAGGCACGTGCTACCATGCACGGCTAATTTTTGTGTGTGTAGTGTGTGTGTGTGTGTGTGTGTGTGTGTGTGTATATATATATATATATATTTTTTTTTTTCCTAGATGGAATCTTGCTGTGTCACCCAGGCTGGAGTGCAGTGGCATGATCTTGGCTCACTGCAACCTCTCCCTCCTGGGTTCAAGCGATTGTCTTGCCTCAGCCTCCTGAATAGCTGGGATTATAGGTGCACGCCACCAATCTCGGCTAATTTTTGTATTTTTAGTAGAGTTGGGGTTTCACCATGTTGGCCAGGCTTGTCTCGAACTCCTGACCTCAAGTGATCCGCCTGCCTTGGCCTCCCAAAGTGCTGGTATTACAGGCATGAGCTGCTGTGCCTGGCCCTTTTGCTCATTTTAAATTGTATTATATATATATTTGCTGTCAAATTGTTTGGGCTCTTTGTATATTCTGGTTGTTAATCGCATGTCAGATGGATAGTTTGCAAATATTTTCTTTCATTCTGTGTGTTGACTCTTCACTTTGTTGATTGTTTCCTTTACTGTGCAGAAGCTTTTAGGTTGATGTAATCCCAATTATCTATTTTTGCTTTGGTTGCCTGTGCTTTTGAGGTCTTAGACAAGAAATCTTTGCCCAGACCATTGTGGTGTAGTGTTTCGGGTCTTAGATTCAAGTCTTCAATCCATTTTGGTTTGATTTTTTTGGGTATGGTGAGAGAGAGAGGGTCTGGTTTCATTCTGTATATAGTTATCCAGTTTTCCCAGCACCATTTATTGAAAAGACTCTTCTTTTCCCATTGCATGTTCTAATGCTTTTAAGGGAAGGTGGTTGTAAACGCACGGATTTATACGTGGGTTCTCTCATATGTTTCATTGATCCGTGTGTTTGTTTTTATGCCAGTACCATGCTGTTTTGATTACTATAGCTTTGTAATAAATTTTGAAGTCATTTAATGGGATGCCTCCGGCTTCATTACTTTTGCTCAGGATTGCTTTGGCTATTCATAGTCTTGTGGTTCCATATAAATTTTAGAATTTTTTTTTTTTTTTTACTATTTCTGTGAAGAATGTTATTGGTATTTTGATAGGGATTGTATTGAATCTGTAAATTGCTTTTACTTTTGTCATTTTAACAATATTATTATAGTTCTTCCAATCCATAAATATGGAATCTTTCCTTTTTTTTTTTTGGTGTCCTGTTTATTTCATCAGAGTTTTATAGTTTTCTTTGTATGAGTCTTTCACTTATTTGGTTAGATTGATTCCTAGGTGTTTTATAATAATTTTTGTAGCTATTATAAATAGGATTGCTTTCTTGATTTTTTTTTTCAGATTATTTGCTACTGGCATATATAAATGGTACTGATTTTTGTGTGTTGACTTTGCATTCTACAACTTTGCTGAATTTGTTGGCAGTTCTAACAGTTTTTTTAGGTAGAGTCTTCAGATTTTAACATCATATAATCTGGGAACAAGGCTAATTTGATGTCTTCCTTTACAATTTGGATGCTCTTTATTTCTTTCTCTTGCCTAATTGCCCTGGCCTTTATTCCTACTTGTTACCAAATAATCTTCCATTTTTATGGATATACCATGTTTTATTTTTCTACTCATCAATGGATGGGTATTTATTTTGTTTCCACTTTTTTGCTACTGTTAATAATGCTGTTATGAACATTTATGTACAGGTTTTTGGGTAGATATTTGTTTTCATTTCTCGTAGGTTATATACCTAGGAGTGGAATTGCTGTGTTATATAGTAAGTCTCTGTTTCCTGCCAGCAGTGTATTAGGGTCCAGTTTCTTCTGCCAGCAGTATATGAGGGCCCAATTTCTCCACTACCTTGACAGCACTTGTTGTTGCCTTTTTTTTTTTTTTTTTTTTAAATGATAGCCATCCTAGTAGATATGAAGTGGTATTTTGTTGTGGTATTGATTTGCATTATACTGATGGATGATGGATAAGCATCTTTTTATGTGCTTATTGTCCATTTGTATATCTTCTTTGGAGAAACGTTCAAATCCTGCTCTATTTTTTAATGACTTGTCTTTTTATTGTTTGGCTATAAGTCCTGTACGTCAGTTATATAATTTGCAAATATATTCCTCCATTCTGTGGATTTTTCTTTTTTACTTTCTTGATGGTGACCTTTGAAACATAGAAAATTTTGCTTTTTACGAAGTCTGAATATATGTTTTTTCTTTCGTTGCTTGTGCATATGGTGTCATATCTAACAAACCATTGCCTAATCCAAGGCCATGAAGATAAGTCTATATTTTTTCTTAAGAATGTTATAGTTTTAGCTTTCACATTTTAGGTTCTGATCCCTTTTCAGTTAATTTTTGTATGTGGTATGATATTGGGGTCCAACTTCATTCCTTTTGGCTTGTGTGTAGACCTAGTGTCCCAGCACCATTCATTGAAAAGACTATTTTTCACATTGAATTATCTTGATACCCTTGTTGGAAATCAGTGGATCATAAATATGAAGATTTATTGCTGAACTCTCAACTTGGTTCCATTGGTCTATATGTCTGTCCTTATGCCAGTAACATACTGTCTTGATTACTACAGCTTTATTAAGTTTTGATTCAGAAAGTATAAGTCTTCCAACTGGTTTACTTTTCTCATTAACTCATTAGGTAAGGCATTCCCAGTGGAAATAGGAAGAGGCTGTGACTGGACATAAACCTAACTACTATGTCATCTTACTAATCATAGGAGCCATTTTATAGAGGAAAGTGTTTTTTGTTTTTTTTTTTTGTTGTTGTTTTGAGACAGTCTTGCTCTGTTGTCCAGACTGGAGTGCAATGACACCATCCTGGTCCACTGCACCTCTGCCTCCGAGGCTTAAGCTATTCTCCTGCCTCAGCCTTCTGGGTAGTTGGGACTCTAGGCATATGCCACCATGCCTGGCTGATTTTTGTATTTTTAGTAGAGACAGGTTTCACCATGTTAGCTAGACTGGTCTTGAACTCCTGACCCCAAATGATCTGCCTGCCTTGGCCTCCTTAAGTGGTGTGATTACAGGTGCGAGCCACTGTACCTGGCTGAAAAGTGTATTTTCCAGATCGTAGTAACTAAAATGGTATGTAGGGAAAGTGTGTGGGGGGGTTAATTTTTGAAATTATATGATAGAATAGGAAGGTATTGAGACAGAAATTGGGAACATTGTCTATATGTGTGATCTCTACAAAGAACAACCAATGCAAAATCTAATTATTATCACTAATTATTTTTCTTTTCTGGTTATTGTAATATTTGTACAGCATTTTTTAACTTTTGAAGGATGTCTGTATGTGATGTCATTTAGTCTTTTCAGCTACTCTCTAAAACTCCTAAGTAACTTGTTCAAGGTTGCCTCAGCCTCCCAAAGTGTTGGCACCCGGCCGGGAAAACATCTTTAAGAAAGGATGTGAACTTGGCTTTGAAGAATGAATAGGATTTGGAAAGGTAAAAGGAAATAGGGATGGCTTTAGGTAAGAGAATGAATGGGAGCAGAAACATAAAAGGGGAGAATTTAATGTAGTTATTTTGGGGACAGTGAGCTTAACAGGTTGGCCTCTTTCCCGTGTGGAAGGTAAGATTTGTTAGGGCTCTCTGTCTAGAAAGGGTGTTAAAATTACTAGTCGCTATAGTTTGAGGTTTAAATATTGAGTAAAAAAGAATGAAATTGAAGTTTTGATTTAAAAAAAATTGTGTCATAGAAATTTATTTGTAATATAGAGGGAGAAAGATATAAAGAGTTTTGGAATCCACTAAGAAAAGTGTTGCATGAATGCAGGTTCAAGGTGATTTAAGACCTGGTGATGTGATACTAGGAAGACAAAAAAAGAGGAAACAGGAGACGTTTTTGATCTGGCCTACCTTGTTGATGGTGTGGTTTTGAGAGACAGTGATTTCAAGGATGACTTTAAAGAGTCATTCTTTAAAAAGTGTATTTGTAGACTATAATGGTGATACTATTGGCAGAAACAGATTTGTCTCTGTTTATGACCTCTGCAGACCTTAATGTTGGTAATATGTCCCTCTTTATTTAGTTTGGCTACTCGGAAACTCATAGCCTTATTTGCTCCT
Source organism: Cacajao melanocephalus (assembly GCA_963573385.1). Taxonomy (NCBI): domain Eukaryota; kingdom Metazoa; phylum Chordata; class Mammalia; order Primates; family Pitheciidae; genus Cacajao; species Cacajao melanocephalus. The sequence continues at coordinate 7,527 of CAUYLG010052028.1, read as the reverse complement.
CATTGTTAGTAATTAATTGCATTTTTGTGTAGAAACCTCAACTCTTTGGTTGTATTTTATTTTTCTACCTCTTTCCCTCTTTTATATCCGTATCTTCATTTTGTACTTTCACACTACATAAATTTTTGTAAGCCAGCTCAGAGTCTTTTTAGAGTGAAGCATATTATTGGTAAACTTACAATATGAATAACTGAAAGTTTATATGAATGTGTATTGGTTAGCAAAATTCCGGCATTTTTTTAAGAGGAGTCATTAACATAATACAATTTAAATATACATTGAGGACCTATGTTATTTATTTAGGGTACTGAATTATTTGTATCCATCTCTTCTTCCTTTATCTAAAACTGGTAATTGAGGGATATATTTTATCCAGCCCTGTGAGTTCTTGACTCAGTTCCTAGTGTTGAGTGGTTTTGCATGGGCTTTTTGAAGACAAAAAAAACCTTAAATAACATTGGAGATGCATGTATGAAGTGACTAGAACAGTTAACAAGAATGGAGTACCACCTGCAGGTGGGATGGCTGCAGAGTTGAGGTATGTGTACTGTGTGAGAGACAGTGAGAGTGCATGGCCTTCATGTATGTTCCATTGGCAGTTCAGAATTTCAAGAGTTTCAAGCTTGTTTGTATTTTCATTTCTGTACTTTCTTTTATAATTTTTAAGATGAGCTTCTTCATTACTGCCAAGAGTATGTTTTCTTTTTGCCTTTACCTTGAGGCTGACTTTTCACTTGGGATACAACCAACATAGAATTTTTAAATGATGACTGCTTGTTATTTCAAATGGGGAACTTCATGTATAATTGTTTGCTGTCATGTACCTGTACTTCAAAACTGTATTAAGGGAAGACATAACTGTCTCAACAAAATCACTGCTAGAAAAATTCTTTGTTTTGTTATTTCAAAATGTTATTAAGTCTGCCTTTAATCAGAGTTTTAAAAATATTTATTTGCTAATAAAAGAAAATGTTGAATAATAAAGTGAGTTTAGTGCCCATTATTTGTGGTCTTTTAATGTTGTTTTTTTTAATTCTTTGCTACTTTAAAAACAATAAAATAATGTGTCTGAAAAATATATATTAAATGATCACACTGGGAGTGTATTTTATTATAGCAACAGAACATTTTATTATTTAGTTTGCCGAGCTTTATAACTGGTTATTATTTCAGATTTAATACCTAAGCACTTTAGAGATAGGAAGTGTCATATTGCTCTCCATCATGTAATATTTTAATTCCCATACCCCCTTTATCTTTTGAGATATCCTGAAACTGTATTCTTTCATGTATCCAAATCTTTTCTTTACAGTGATTATTATACTCATTGATTTAAAATTATTTAACTAAGCTTTATTGCAAACAGATAAATTTTTTCAGTACATTTTGAAACAGTGTAAAATTTGATTTTTGCATTTTTGTTGTCAGTTTGCTTTTTGGGCTATGTTTCTAAATAAATGTTCATTTAGAGCTGTCAGACAGAATGTCTACATACTTTAGGGACCTAATGAGATCCCTTTAAAGGTATATCTCAATCCACATTTGTGTAGAAGCAGCACTTTCTTCTAAAACATTTAATAGAATCAGGCAAAGCCATAAGCTAAAATTCATTTTCTACTTCAATACACAGCAGGTAGACCCTCTCCACACACTTTCACCTGTTTGGAAGATGAGGCCTAGTAATAATTTGAAATGACCAAAATGAGAGGCAGAACTTCTACACCAAAGCCAAGATTTCTGTCTCAGTATCTGACATTTCCCCCACTTTGAATCCAGTATCCCCCTTTCAGCATCCCACTGCTGTCACTCCTCCTGATGCCTCAGATTACAACTCTTTTACTTGTTTCACCCACTCTGGCAAGAGCTCTTTCTTTAATCCCTGCATTTCGCATAGCATTCAGTTCAAGATATCTATGAATTAGTAAATACAATTAATTATAATAGGGAGCTAACAGCTATTAAATGTTTTCAGTATTTGAGGCAGTGTGCTAAATGCTTTAATAGCATTATCTCATGTAATCTTTATGATTATCTTTGAGGTAGATAGTAGATAACCTTGCTTATTTCAGAGAGATTTTCAGTTATCAGATGGGTGGTGGTAGTACTAGAATGGTGTTTCCCAGCTGCTGGACCATAAACAAATGAAGCAGATTTTTATCAGCTTTTGTCTTCTTCACCCATAGATTGTGACTCATTTTTCCTCCCTTTGCACTCTTGGAACCAGTGGTAGGTAATTTATATACTTTATTGGCTTACTTAAAGCAAATTGTTTACTTGTTACCGGTTCCCTATCTTAGTTGGTTATTGAGGCCTTTATTTCCTTCTTTCCTCAAAACTTAGATTTGTAGGAAGAGGAGCCTGTAGAAGGGACATGAATAAATGAGTCTGGTTTGAGGATAGGGATTGTGTGTGGGAAAAAAACACACAAACTCTGAAGGCTTTAAAAATTTTTCTCATTAAACAATCAACACAGAAGACTTCTGTAACCAAATGTTTGGGGGTTTCTCTTCACACAGCAGGCAAACAGTCAGTTCTTCAGATCATCAAGCAGTTGAATCAGTGTCCACCAATTCAATTCTGACACTGACTGTCTGCCTGGAGGTAGACTCAGAAACTACCGGTTGAGGGCTTAGTCCCAAAGACTGCATCCTCCTTCCTACCATTCTCAAGTCCAGGCCTCTTAGAACGTCTGACTTGCTTCAAATTAGTGTTCCCACAGACCCCACATTTGGGTTTGATTGATTTACTAGAGTGCCTCACAGAACTCAGGAAACCATGTTTACCAGCATATTACAAAGGACATTTTAAGGGATACAAGTAAACAGCCAGATGAAGAGATATATAGGGTGAGATCTGGAAGGGTCCTGAGCACAGGAGCTTTTCTCCCCATGGAGTTGGAGTATGCTGCCCTCCTGGCTCCTGGATGATTTCCTATTCACCTTCACGTCAGCCTCCATGCCTTCAGCTGTCTGGAAGCCCTCCCAACCATGTTCTTACTGGACCTCTTATGGAGGCCTTATTACTTAGGCATGATTGGTTAAATTGTTGGCCAGTGGCTATGAACTTAACTTTCAGTCCCCTCTCTGCCCTGGAAGTTGGAGGTTAGGGGCAAACCCTTTCATCATGCTTTGGTCTTTCTTCTGGTAACCAGTCTCTATCCTGAAGCTGCCTCAGGGCTGCCAGCCAGCCATCAATCTTGGCATACAAAAAGACATCACTTTGTAGATTCCAAGGATTTTAGGAGTTACATGCCAGGAAAACAGTGTTGAAGACCAAATATGTATTTCAAAATATCCATCAGTTTGCTATGTCTCAGATTATTACATGTTATTTCATAAATACCATTTACCCGACATAGTCAAGAAATAAAAATATTACCATTAATCAAATGTTAACATATATTGCATTCACTGTCTAATGTAAATCTTTTGACTGTTCATTTGGTTGGTATATACCCTTTCAAGTTTATCCAGCTGTGTAACAAGCTGTTTAGAATCCTCATGATTTCCCCCTCTTCCCTTTGGTCCTGGAAAAAATATTATTAATACTTGCATCATCATAAATTGAATAAATATGTTAGTGAAGAAAAGTTATGGTTTATTTGGGATATGTTTTCCTTCCCCCATAAAAATGTTGCATGAGCCAAGAAATCTTAGGATTAAAAGAGAAGTCAAAGTTTTTAAGAGATTTTAAATGATAAAATACACTAAAGAAATAACCTTTGTTCTTTGCACATATATTGTATCATTTATAATAGATTAAGAGATACTTATTTAAAAACTTTGTCTAATCGTATGAAAAGATGACTGTCATGTCTGTAGGCAAGGGCACTGTGGCGTAGTTTATTTGAGTAGAATGATTTGAGACCAGCATGCAAGTGGTGAACTGGAAGAAGGTGACAGATTCAGCTGCACGTACTTAAGGGAAATCTTTGCCTGAAGGTAGGGCAGTTTCCTAAGAGTGACACAGCTGTTCATTGCTTTAAGCATGAACATTTTGGTGTCAGGCTCAAATTAGCAGGGAAATGGAGCCCTGCGTTTGCAGTCTTTGGATCCTAGGTGACTGGTTAGTTGGTGAGTAATGGGGTCTGTAGGGATGGGGTGGAATGAGGGAGTTGGCAGTAGCCTGAGACTGTAGTAGCAAAATGAGATGGTTTAGAAAATGTGAAAAAGAGGACTATAAGAGTTTGAGACTCAGGCTCCCTTGACTAAGGGGGAGCACAGGAGCTTCTCTCCTATGCTCTCCTATGCTACTATTGGAAAATAATAGTTATCAGTCTTTTATTTTTAGTTTAAGGTAAAATATTTGCATTCTTATCAAAGCCCTTGTACATCACTTCAGTAAATGGCTCTGTAATAGTCTGGTTGATAAATGATATTAAACAGTGTTATGGTCCTACTTTGCAAGCCCCTGAGATTTCAAGTGGGTGGAAGAGAACAAATAAATTTGCATTTTAAGAGGGAGTGAACAAAGTAATTCAATTTACTGTTTTGTTGCATTAATGTAAAACTCTGGAAATTTTTAGAGTTTATATAATAGATACTTTGTTTGTTTTTTGGATGATATCTTAAACATTGGAACAAACCTTATGCATTTTACTTTAAATTTGAGTGGTTATAAAGTACTTCTGGGACTACTCACATGGCTTGGATGATCTCCAAGTGGCTTTAGTTATTAATGTTATGGTACCAAAAGAACCTCATTATAAGCTTTGCTTAGAAGGTAAAATGGACCCCAAAGAGAACATTAGAAGTAGCCTCCAATATTTAGCAGATTTACTCAGTTCTTGATTATCTGCATTAATGGGAAATTAATGGTTTACTATGTAGTATGAGGTGAAAATATGCAGTATTTAAAAACTACATATTTACAGGATATGAATCACAGATGGTATTCTGAATATATTATAATGGACAGAGTGTTTTAAATACTAAATTCAGGGTTTAAATAGCCTCTATCAAATGTGTAAATATAGGTGTTATGAAACATTAAATAAATATTTATCAAAATTATCAAATGGCAGTTATCCTACATTGATTTTTTTTCCTTCTTCAAATTATGTATTGGTCAGACGTATCTTAACTTTGAGGTCGGGGAAAAAGCTGTTAAACAGACTTCTGATTTTTGAGCTTACTTGGGTGTGGGTTGGTGAGTTTGTTGCTGGCAAAATCTCTGTACAGATAAATAGTGTTGCACATGGTTTCTGATGTCATCCTTCTCCAGTTTCCCATCATCTTGAGAAGTGAGGTTTTTGGAGTGGGACATGACCAAACTGAGCACAGCTTTGTAATCAGCCAGCCGGGGACTCCTGACTGGATTTTAGAGATTTTGGTAAAGTTTGGATGAGCAAATCTTCCGTCTTCTGTGTGGAAGGTAGTCAGAGATTGATATTCAATTGGACACATACATTCAAATTCACTCATTGACCTTCAGCTCCTCCATGGTCACCCCATCAGCTGGGAATCCAGCCAGGGATTAATTAATTAAATTAAATTGATTATTTAGAAAGTAGACCCTGTATTTTTGTAAGTGCACTTTCCTAGGTAAGAGATTAGGTAGGCTTAAATCAATATTTATATGTTTACAGCATTGACTTTATAAGTTAGATACAGTGAGGGATGGTTGGGATTGATGCCTCATAGTCTTTTGGAGGCTTGGGAAGGAGGTGGGCGGGGGAGGGGGGCAGTCTTTAGCTGTACTAATCTCTAATGGCTTAGAATAAGTGTGTCTTTCTATGTGTTTATTAGAATTAGGCTTGAATTAGGGTTGGATTCATTTTATCATGTTGAGGGGTAAGAGTTTGCCACAGGCTTAAGAATAGTCTCCATGTTTGATATAGCAGCTAGTCAGAAATTAATAGGGAAATCCATGGATGGGTTCAAAACGGTATTGGGGGCCTGGGAAATAGCAGATAAAATTATGCTCTTGAAAGAATGTCAGGTGCTGATGTGTTCGGAAAATAACTCCTACTAGGTTAAGTGATACGCCATAAGCTAAGATATATTTTGAGGTTAGCATTCATTTAACATTAAATATTACCTAAGGTCCAATATGTGATCAGCACTGTGCTGTATACTGGGGATGCAATTATGAACAAGATGGAGGGGATCTCCAGCCTTTGTGGAACTTATGTTTTAGCTATGAAGACAGACAGGAACTCGTTTAAAGACAAAACAGAAAAATTGCCTTTATGATGAGCTGGGGAAGTAAACAGACATAATAATTGCTGTGAAGAAAACAAGGGATGAGGTTTAGAGTGGGGTTCTACTTTTAGTTTGGGTTGAGCAGGCTTTTCTAAGGAAGTGACATCTTGAGAACTAAAAGGTGTTAGGTACATAAAGTGTGGGGGACCATTGGTGTAACAAAGTACATGTGCTGAAGCTCAAAAGCAGATAGCTCTGATGTTCAGGGAGCTAGCTGGAACAAGTCTGGTGTGGCTGGATTGAAGGGGAGTGAGGAGTGGGCAGGGGGATGTTGTTGTACAATATGAGGTGGCAGAATGAGGTTGTGGCCAATTCAGGCAGAGTTTGGCTTTTACTAAGATCAGTCTGGCTGCTAGACTGGAGGTGGATCAAAGACTAGAGGCTGACAGTCATCAGATGAGAGGATGGTGTTCTGGATTATGGTAGTAGCAGTGGAGATGGAAAGAGGGTAATTTGAAGTATGTTTTTTGAAGGCAGGTGGACAGGATTTGCTGATGGGTAAATGGCAGAGTTAGGGGGAGTATTAGAACAGGGAAATAAATCAGGGGGTTGGGTTTGAGTCTGTTGGGAAAATGGTGGTGCCTGTTTTAAGATGGGGAAGATTCCTGGGAGGTAACTGGTTTGATGGACAGGATCAAGAGTTCTGTTTTTCATATGTTAATTCTGAAATGTCTGTGAGACATCCGAATGGAGATGTCAAGTAGGCAATTGAACATGAGTTTGGAACTCAGTGGAGAGCTGGAAATACCAATTTGAATTATATTCAAAATAGAAGTATTTAAATCTGTAGGAAATGATGAATTTGTGTGTGGAAAGAGTATAGACAGACAGGAATACTCAAAACCAAGCCCTCTGAAACCATACAGAAATGGATGAACTAGCAGCCAGCAGAGGAGTCCTAAGGAGTTTGCCATCTAGGGGGTAAGAGGAAAACCAGGAGAGAGGTTTCCATGCGGTTGAGAGAAAAAGAGAGTCCCCAGTTTTTAGTGAGTACATCTAAAATTAATCATTAATGAAATTTTCAAGTGAATACAAAAGTAGAATAAAATTGTAATGACTTTCTTCACCAGGAAGGTAATAAGTAAATAAAGACTATCCAGTGGCATTGAGATTTCAAGAGTAATTTCTTTAGTAATTTTGAAAGATTATCCATATTACCTGTTCAACCAGACTGCCTAATTGGGCTCAGGAGGGAAGGCTTTCCCTTAGAGAAGCAGAGTTCTGTTCATCTGAATGTTACCCAGTCAGGCTTTGAGGCTTAAGAATGCTTTTGAGAACTCTTTTTTTTTTTTTTTTTTTTTTTTTTTTGGCAATGGGCAGAAAA
>CAUYLG010052027.1:0-23210 GCA_963573385.1 Cacajao melanocephalus | reverse complement strand
GGCTCCTCCGCCGGGAATCTCCTAGTCTGTGGGCAACAAAAATTCGTCTGAAAGTGCGGCGTCCACTCGCTCTCTGCGCTTTCACTGGGAGCTACAATCCTGAGCTGTTGTTAATCGGCCATCTTGGATCTCTCTCCTAATGCTGTAATATTTAATAATGAATAGCTTCTACCTGAAGATTTTTGCACTTTCTTTCTTTCTTTCTTTTTTTTTGTTTTTTTTGTTTTTTTTTGATAATGGAGTCTCGCTCTGTTGCCCAGGCTGGAGTGCAGTGGAACAGTCTCCACTCACTAAAACCTCTGCCTCCCAGGCTCAAGCGATTCTCATGCATCAGCCTCCCAAATAGCTGGGATTACAGGCACCCGCCACAATGCCTGGCTAATTTTTGTATTTTATTAGATACAGGGTTTCACCATATTGGCCAGGCTGGTCTTGAACTCCTGACCTCAGGTGATGCACCCACCTAGGCCTCCCAGAATGCTGGGATTATAGGTGTGAGCCACTGTGCCCCAACGATTTTTTTTTTTTTTTTTTTTCTGTATGGATGAGAGGTTTCTATGCTGCTCGGGCTGGCCTCAAACACCTAGCCTCACCTCCTTACGCCAGAACAACACTCCTAAGCCACTGAGGCTCCCTGCACTTCATTATCTTTACAGGGCACAACTCAGATCTGAATCTTCTTTTCTTCCCCCTCTCCTTTTTTTTGAGAGAGGGTGTCACTCTGTCACCGTGTCTAGAGTGCAGTGGCATGATCATGGGCTCACTGCAGTCTTGGCCTCCCCAGATTCAGGTGATCCTCTCACCTCAGTTTTTGTGTTTTATTTTTAGTAGAGATGGGGTTTCGCCACCTTGGCCAGGCTGGTCTTGAACTCCTGTCCTCAAATGATCCACCCCCCTTGGCCTCTCAAAGTACAGGGATTACAGGCATGAACCACTGCGCCTGGCCTCAAATCTGAATTTTCTCATGCCCAGTGGAATTTGATTTGCCATTGAATGCTTTCTCACCTTCCCTACTTGCATAGGGTTTAGCTCCAGTATGACCTCTTTGGTATGAAGTTTGACTTCTGAATAAAAGCTTTTTCATATCTACTACATTCATAAGATTTCTTTTTTATGTGAATTATCTGATGAATAATGAAGTTTTCCTTTGGGCTGAAGATTTTCCACATTTCTTCTTTTTTTTCTTTCTTTCTTTTTTTTCTTGAGATGGAGTCTCACTCTGTCAACCAGGCTGGAGTGCCTGCTCACTGCAACCTCCACCTCCCAGGTTCAAGTAGCTGCGACTACAGAAGCCCACCACCACGCCCAGCTAATTTTTGTATTTTTAGTTGAGATGGGGTTTCACCTTATTAGCCAGGCTGGTCTTGAACTCCTGACCTCTTGATTCACCCCCGCCTCAGTCTCCCAAAGTGCTGGGATTACAGGCGTGAGCCACCGTGGCCGGCCCATTTTCCCACATTTCTTACACTCGTAGAATTCTCATTCTAGCCAAGTGTCTTAGCTAGAAGAAATACTTCATTAAATATCACTATAAAGACACATGGATTCCATTCAGGGCTTTCTTTCCTGAATGTATTTTTCTCATTCTCTGTGAGATTTGATTTGCGACTGAAGGCTTTCCCACCTCCCTTATGTGCATAGGAAGGACATTCTCCCTGGCATTTCTTCTTTGGTGTCTAATGAGACTTGACATTTTAATAGCAGCTTTTCCACATTTATCACTGTTATATGATATCCACCTCGCCCCGCCCCGCCTTACCCTGCCCCGCCTTGCTCTGCTCCGCTTCACCCTGCCCACCTTGCCTGCCTGCCTTTCTTTTTCTTTCTTTCTTTCTTCTTCTCCTTCTTGTTCTTCTTCTCCCTCCTCCTCCTTTTTTTTTTTTTTTTTTTTCCTCACTCTGCTACCCAGGCTGGAGTGCAGTGGCACAATCATGGCTCACTGCAATCTCGACCTTCTGGGCTCAGGTGATCCTCCCACCTCAGTTTCCCGAGTATCTAGTAATACAGGTGTGCACCACAATACCAGGCTCTCTCCTTCCTTCCTGTTCTTTCTTCCCTCCCCCTCCCCCACTCCTTCCCCCTCCCCTTCTCCCTCCCCTTGTCCCTCCACCTCTCCCTTTCTCTCTCTCTCTCTTTCTTTCTTGATGGGGTTTTGCCATGTTGCCCAGGCTGGTCTCAAACTCCTGGGCTCAAGTGATCCACCTCGGCCTCCCAAAGTGCTGGGATTAACAGGTGTGAGTCACTGTGTCACCTGGCCCCAGCTAGTGTTTCATTCAAATCTTGAAAACATCCCAAAATGTTGGTATCTTATAAATACTCATCATCCCAGCTATCCACATTCAGATAATTCCTCACTCTCTCCCCTTCTCCTCTCCAACCCCAAACAATTGTACCACATAATTTATTAGTAATGTTAAATTCATTTCCTATGGCTGTTGTAACCAAGTATCCCAAACAGGTAGCTTAAAACCTTACAGATGTATTCTCTCTCGGCTCTGAAGGCTAGAGGTCTGAAATCAAGGCGCCCTGCCCTGTTCCCTCTGAAGCCTCTAGGGAAGAACGCTTTCCATCCCCTTCTAGCTTCTGCAGGTTGCCAGCAACCCTCAGCATTTCCTTGGCTGGTGGAAGCATCACTCTCTGTCTCTGTTTTCAGCCTTACTATACCCTCCCCTGTGGATCTATGTCTTTGTTTTCTTGTCTTAAAAGAACACCAGTTATAGGTTTTTAGGGCCTACTTTATCCAGTATATCCTCATCTGAATTAGTTATATCTGCAAAGGCCCTCTTTTCTTTTCTTTGAGAGGGAGAGGGAGGCTGAGGCTGAAGTGCAGTGGCACGATCTCAGCTGACTGCAACCTCTGCTTCCCAGTTCAAGCGATTCTCCTGCCTTGTCCTCCCCAGTAGCTGGGATTACAGGCGTGCACTACCACGCCCGGCTAATTTTTTTGTATTTTTAGTAGAGACAGGGCTTCACCATGTTGGCCGGGCTGGTGTCGAACTCCTGACCTCAGGTGATCCACCTGCCTCGGCCTCCCAAAGTGCTGGGATTACTGGCATAACCACTGCTCCCAGCCCCTATTTTCAAATAAAGTCACATTCATAGGTTCTAGATATGAATATTGGGGACACTAACCCAGGACAAAGGTCAAACACCAGTTATACTCTTGGTCAGCCACATCCGGACCCTTGTCTTACTCTTTTTTGTGCTGCTATCACAGAATATCTGAGAATCGATAATTTATATAACACAGAAATTTACTGGCTCATGGTTCTGGAGGCTGAGAAGTCCAAGATCTGGTGAGGGCCTTCCTGCCACATTATCTCATGGCAGAAGGTCAAAGAGAGCACGAGAGAGCAAGCGACTGAACTTGCAACCTCAAGCCCTTTCATAATTGCCATTAATCCATTCATGAGGGTGGACCCCTCCTTACCTAAACACCTCCCATTAGGCCTTCCCTCACAAAGCAATTGCATTAGTGATTAAGTTTCCAGTGTATGTTTTCTGTGGATACATACAAACCAGAGCAGCCTTCTTTGGCTTCTTGCTGAACCACCTGTACCTAGGCTTGAAGCTCTGAATAATTCTGACTGGGTCACTAACTCCTTGATTCTTTGCAGCCTATCCAGTTCCCACATCAGACCTTCACTTCTGTCATTCATCTCCTTTCTTCATGGTGCAGATCTGAAGACAAATGACTCACCCTTTTTGGTTTTGTTTTCACTACTATCTTGTTTTATCATTTTGAACTTAACAGAAAAGTTGCGAAAAATAGTACAAAAATTCCCGTATACTATGACAGAGAATCCCCATATATTAACATTTTAACAATGTTTTTCTTTCTTTTCTTTTCTTTATCCTACAGATAGGCTTTTTTGAACTTGATAATGTTTGGTTTTTCATTTCTCTCTTTGCATGTATGTGTGTACATACTTCTTTTTTTTTCTGAATGGTTTGACTGTACATTTCAGATCTATATCCCCTTTACTCAGTGTGTTTTTCTTAAAAGCAAAGATACATTTCTATATATTCATATGACAATTACGATAATCAGGAAATTAACATTTGTACATTATTCCAGCATCCTCTAATCCACAGACCTTATTCCAATGTGACCAGTTAGTTGATCTACTAACATCCTTTATATCTACAAGAAATGCTTTTTCCTGATCTAGGATCCAATCCAGGGCATATCTTTCATTTAGGTGTTTTTTGTTTTGTTTTGTTTTTTGTTTTCTTGAGACAGGGTCTTGCTCTGTCACCCAGGCTGTAGTAAAGTGGGGCAAACATGGCTCACCACAGCCTCCAACTCCCAGGTGCAAATGATCCTCCCACCTCAGCCTCCCAAGGAGCTAGGATTACAGGTACATGCCAGCACACCTGGCTAATTTAAAATTTTTTTGTACAGACGGGGTCTCACCATGTTTCCCAGGCTGGTCTCCAACTCCTGGTCTCAAGCTATCCTCCTGCCTCAGCCTCCCAAAATGCTGGGATTATAGGCGTGAGCCACCATGTCTGGCCTAGTTCTGTCTTTTTATTCTCCTTTAAGCTGGAACTGTTTTTCGGGCTTTCTTTGTGTTTCATGACATAATTTTTTTTTCTTTTGGAGGCGGGGTCTCGCTCTGTCATCTGGGCTGCAGTGCAATGGTGTGATCATAGCTGGCTGCAGCATATTAGTTGTTTTTGTTGGCCTCTCTTATCTGCTATACTATTGGCAACAGATGTGACTCTTCACCTCCCATGCTTTCTTCAGGCAACTCTCAGTAAGCTTCCTAGTTCTCCCTTGAAGCTACTATTGTCAAAGGTACCAGGGATTTTCACTCTGTCTTTCCAGATCCACAGGTTAACTCGTTATCATCAGCTCTCAGCAACATTTGCTGCAGCTGGCCACTACATCCTTCTTGGAACACTGTCTTCCCTTGCCTTCTCAGCCATCCTCTCCAGGTTCTCCTCCTGCGTTATTTCATTCTCAGCCATTTTGATGGCTGCCTTCCTGCTATCCACCTCTAAATTCAGCAGCTCCCCAAGAGCTTAGTCCTGGATACACTTGTCTTCTCTCTCTCATCTAGTCCTAGTTAGAGGATCACATCTAATCCTATGTATTTAGATACAATGCATAATCTGATGAATTGTATTTCTGCAATTATATTTCCAGCCCTGCTCTCTCTTTTGGATTCCAGCTGCTTACCTGTTATGTCTAGTTGGATTTTCCAAAAGATAGTTTAAATTTAACATGGCTACAATACAACTCTTCATTTTCTAACCATTTATCTCCCAGTGTTCCTAATCTCAGTGAAGGCAACAAGATTTATTAGCCACTCAATTTTCAACCTTATAAATCATTCTTGGTGACTCGCTTGTCACGAGCAACTCCCACTCTGTCCCATATCTTACCGTTTGCAAGTTCTGTGGCTTCACCTCCAAAATATATCTGGTGCCCATACACTTCTCCCCATTTAAGCGACTTCTATTTTAGTCAGGATGGGCCTTTTCTTGTTTAGAGCATATTGCCACAGACTCCTTGTCTCTTGCCCTCTCTCCTAACAAAATCAGCACGCTAGAGCAGCCAGAGTTCTTTTGAAAGAAAAAACTGTTACTCCCTGACTTAAAACCTCCAACAAGTTTAAGTTGCATTTTTTTCTTTTAATTCTCACACTTAGTCAATGATCCTATTAAACTGCACTTTAAATGATAATTCCAGTGCCATAGCCTTCAAAGCCTTATGTGGTCTGTCCCATACGTAGTTCCCCAAGTTTTCTTATATCACTGTATCCTTGTAGCACTACATGCTTTCTTATATCACTTTGTCCTGTATTCCAACACCTCTGGCCTTCTTGCTGTTTCTCAGTGTGTTAGACTGAAATCTCAGTCAAGGCATGGATTTCTGTGTTGTGTCTGTCCTTTTGTCTATAGCGTTGATTGACGCATCCCAGAGCATTTAAGACGGTGCCTGGCATTTGGCACACATTCAATGAATATCGATTCAATAGAAGAATAAATATGTGCACGCCATACTAATTTTTTTGTTTTTGACATCATGGTCTTTACTTTTGCCATTCTCTTAGACTGGAATGTTCTCCAAGATTTTAACATGGCTGGCTGCCCCCCTCCCCTCCGCCCCATAACTCAAGGGTCAGATCAAATGTTAGTATCTTAGAGAAAACTTCTTTAGCACCGTATTTAAACTGCCAGCATTCTCTGCCTTTGCATTTTCCTAGTTTACCTTCTTTACAGCACTTATCATTACCTGGAGTTATTAATTTTCTTCTTGTTACCTACAGTAGAGTGAAGCCATATGAGAGCAGGGCCTTTTTTTGTTGCTGTTGTTCCCTATTCTACCTTTCTTGTTTAGAACAGGGAGTGGCACACAGTATATATTCAACAAATACTTCTTGCACACCCCAATGAGTGAATTTTACAGTGTAAACTTTAAAAATCATTTAAAAATCCACATAAAAAGCAAATTCCTGAGGTTCACTCCAGACCCTCTGAATAAAAACTCTGTAAGGTGCAATCTCCCTGCACATATTTATGTACTGGGAAGTTTTAGAACATTTCTGTAAAGCCATGAGGGTAACTCAGGCTCTCCAGTTTGAATAGCCCCATTCCTCATGGTGCGTTCTCTTTTGGGTTCTGTGGCGTTGTTTCTGGTCAGCATACCAGTTGAGACCATCTCAGTTCATCAGCGAGGATGTAATAATGTTAAATCTAAAAGGGAGCAGTTCTCACTGAGGCCAAGGAATATGGGGAGTGGCAGCTTTTGCAAGGCCGAAGAAGGACCTGCCAACCTGTGGCATTGTCCTTCCACTCACAACACTAAAAGAGAACGAACATTCAAGTGACTCTCTCAGCCAATATGACCTTTCCTAAGGCAGCTGACTTCCATGTCTATATACCCAGAGAAGAGCTACTAGCATCTCTCATTAGCTATGTTAAGGTTGGCCTCATCTAAGTCCAGTGCTACCTGTAGAGGGGTTTAAGGAAGAACAAGACACGGCCTAGACATGAAGTTGCTTACAAGGTAGTTAACTGTCTGAAGTTGTTGTTGTTGTTGTTTTGTTTTTTAAAGACGGGGGCTTGCTCTGTCACCCAGGTTGTAGTGCAGTGGCATGATCACAGCTCACTGCAGCCTGACCTCTTGAGCTCAAGCAACCCTCCTGCGCAGCCTGCTGGTAACTGGAACCACAGATGTGTACTGCCGTGCCTGGATAATTTTTTTTTTTTAAATGTACAGAGTTTCACTGTTGCCCAGGCTGGTCTCAAACTCCTGTGCTCAAGTGACCCACCTGCCTCTGTCTCCCAAAGTGTTGGGATTACAGGCGTGAGCCACCCTCCCGTGCCACGAAGTTACAAAACAAACAAACAAACAAACAAACAAAAACTCTCTTCTACATTGTTTCCAGCCTTTTTTTTTTTTTCTCTTGTGATGGAGTCTCACTCTGTCATCCAGGCTGGAGTACAGTGGCATGATCCCCTGCAACCTCTGCCTCTCAGGTTCAAGCGAGTCTCCTGCCTCAGCCTCCTGAGTAGCTGGGATTACAGGTGCGCACCACCACCCCCGACGAATTTTTGTATTTTTAGTAGAGACGGGGTTTCACCACGTTGGTCAGGCTGGTCTCGAACTCCTGACCCGGTGATCTGCCCACCTAGGCCTCCCAAAGTTCTGGGATTACAGGCATGAGCCACTGCGCCTGGCTGTTTCCAACTATTTAAATAACAAAATGGTAGACTAGGCACGGTGGCTCACGCCTGTAATCTCAGCGCTTTGGAACGCTGACGCGGGAGGATCACGTGAGGTTAGAGTTTGAGAAGGCATGGTGGTGGACGCCTGTAGTCCCAGCTACTCAGGAGGCTGAGGCAGGAGAATCGCTTTAACTGGAGAGGCGGAGGTTGCAGTGAGCCCAGATCTCACCACTGCACACCAGCGCGGGCGACTGAGCGAGACTCCGTATCAAAAAATAAAAAAACAAAAACAAATCAGTGAAGAGAATACTATTGAATTAATTTTACAGTTTTTCCCGCCGTGGGTGTTTTCTATTCCCGTCTTTTGCTTAGTTGTCCTGGCTCCCTCTTTTTCTTTGTTAGGCAATCGTTTAGGATTTTTGTAGGTTATATCGTCAGTACTTCTCATTTAAGTTCCAGACAGTGTGCTAAGCAAAGCACGTTACTCGGTAAAGTAAGAGCTCATTTAATCTCCAAAATAACGTAGCAAGGTAGGTATCATGGAAGGGAAAATCGCTCCCTGAAGGTCCGAAGGTCCAAGGTCTCCCTGCCATCTAGCTGCCATGCGTACTGCCTACCAGTGGGTATTTGGAGCTGGGTGTCTCTCCAAAGCTGGGCTCTTGGCTGCCCTTTGAGAAGGCAGTTTTAAGGGACAGCAGGATGTGGAAGCCTACGGTTAAGAAAGGAGTGAGCTGAGTCATTGGGTAACCTGTGTTGAATAACGCTTCTCAGTGTCTGAAATGACAATCAATCAGTTCCTTTCCAGATTGGCAAAGGAGAAAGGAGAGGCGCAGTGAAAGCACTCTCAAGGTGCGGTGGGTCAGGGTGATTGGCGGCGGTGGACCGCTCCTTGGGGGTCCTGAGGGCGAGACCCCGGCAGTCGTAACCTGGCCGCGCCGAGCCCGGGTTGCGCGGGACGAGAGTTCGGTTTTCGCCGGCGCTTCGCGGCCAGGCCGCTTCTGACGCAACCCGTGGCGAGGCGGACGGACGCGAGGGCCGCCTCACTCCCGCGCGCTTCCCAGGAACCCCATGCCCTTGGGACCGGGAGGCGGGATCAGCCCCCCCGCAGGCGGCCCTTGGCGCCCGAGAGACCCAGGCCAGGGCTGTACGCTCCCTGCCCGACCGCGTCAGACAGCAGCGGGAGCTTGACCCCAAGGCGAAGAGCCGGGCTTTCTGATTGGCTGAGAGTAGAAACGCAGACGAGCGCCGCCTGAGACCCGCTCTGCCATTGGGTTTTACACGAACAGCAGAGCACGAAATAAAGAGGCCTTCACTCATTGGGCCATTGTGTGAATCTCCTTTTGGCTTCTCTGCAGACTGAATAAGCGTCTCAGGATCTTCGTCATGACTCCTAAATCTGGGCCTGTCAGTTCGCCCCAGGGTTTCTCGTCTCTAGGCACGGCATGGGGTTTACAGAGTTCAACCAATCATATAACGTCGAGATCAGGTTGCCAGGCAGATTATGCTAATAAGACCCCGCCTTTTATGCTGCTCCCACTCTGCGGCGGGAAGAACCACCTGGAGGTGGCGGGGGGGTTTGATTTCTATCACCCCTAGGGAGAGAGGATCGGGGACCCGCTGATCTTCCAGCTCCCCTCACCCAACGTCGTGTAAGTACCTAAAGGATTAAGGGAACCAGATAAGCCAGGGTCCAGAGTACCCCATAGACTGGGAGGGTGTTTCGTCTTTGCTTAGTCCCACCCAAAATGGCGCCCAGCTCTTTCTGCGTCTCAGAGCCCGGCCGGGGCCAACCGACCGCGGACCCGGGTGGGGGGGGAATTGATGGTGGTGGTGGGGGGGAGAAATCCCGGCGGCACCGCCCGATGGTACAGTCCAGCCGGGGCTGGGACGAGGCACCTCACTCGGGGTGGGGGGTCAAACCATCTGCACCTTCCTAGGGGAAAGGGGCAAAGCCCCCACCAGCAGGCCCTCCTGGCGCCGCGTTCAGCGCCGTCCTCGGCGCCTCCTTGCCCCTGCCTCCGCCGCGCGAAGCCTCCCGCTGCGATCCCCGAGTGGCTCGCACGCTCCGCCGGCCGCGCGCAGCTCTCCTCCCCTGCCCGCGTTGGTTGGGCCGGGACGGTGGTTGGGCGGCCTGCGCGCTCCGGCGGCGGCGGTTGCGCTGGCGCTCCGGGCGCGGCGGCAGGTCTCCGCCAGCCGGGGGCCGAGCAGTGGGATCTGGGGGCTGGGCGCCGGGCTGAGGGTGGCGGCGCGGGCCAGGCTCCGGGGCGGCCGGTTGCGGGCGCGTGGGGCGTAGGGTCTGGTCCTGTCTGCTGGGGCGCCTAGCTTTGTCTGCGGAGGCCGCGCCGCCCACCTGCCATTGATGGCTAGGCCCCCGGCCTGCCTCCCCAAGCTGGCGTCTGACACCGGGGCGGGGGGCCGGCCTGCGGAGGTGTCGCACGTAGGGCTGTGGGGTGGCCCCTGCGGGTCTGTCCCGTAGCACTGCGTCGGGGTCGGCCGGGCGCAGGCTGGTGGCGGCCCTGCCCCTGTCCGCCTGCGCCCGGGGTGCAGCACAGAGGCGGGGCGAGGCCGATCGGCGCTCGGGAGAGGGCTGATGGCGTGCAGCTTTCCAGCCCCCTGCCAGCTTTTGTTAAGCACGTTTAAGGCTGCAGCTAGGTGTTAGTGCTCTACTAAGTAAAATGGAATATTCACCATCTGCCCTTCAGCCGCGCGAACGCAGCGCTGTTGAATTTCATGTGTGCGCGCCTTTAGCCTTGCTTGGTGGATGAGTTGGATTTCAGTGCATTTTCAGTCAATGTCCGTGTACACTTAAGCACAAGGAGGGGTGGCTTTGTGCTGTCATCGAGGATTAGAAGTGTAGTGAGACCCACCCAGCTCTGCTTTGTGCCCTAATTCTACTCTTTTGCCTGTTGAAATCTTGCCTGGCTCGTCACCCCAAATTCTTTAAAGTCAGCAGTACTTGACCTTTATTAAAAACAGCAAAATCACTCATGACTGTTTTGTGGCCTCTTTGTTTCTATCACTCTACCGTTGCTGTAAGGAAAGAAGGTGTATTATTACATTGTATTTTTTTAATACCTTTCTACCCATTCCAGCACCGCAATAGCTTCCACTTTGATAAGCAGTACTTATTTGTTGCTCTAGATTAGAGAAAACAGGAGTTTTCTTTAAAAAAATTAGGATCGGTTGGGGGTAAAGCAGTATTTAAACAGTGTTTATTCAATTTGTGGTATTTAGAAAGTAACTTTGCTAGGTTTATTTATTTAGGGCACAGGGTCTCACCCTGGTTGCCCAGGCTGGAGTGCAGTGGCGCGATCTTGGCTCACTGTAGCCTCTACCTCCTGGGCTCAAGCGATCCTCCTGCTTCAGCCTCCCTAGTAGCTGGGGCTACAGGCACGCACCACTACGCCTGGCTAATTTTTCTACTTTTTGTAGAAACGGGGTTTCACCATGTTCCCAGGCGGGTTTCTAACTCCTGAACTCATGTGATCCTACCGCTGTGGCATCCCAAAGTGTTGGGATTGCAGGCGTGAGCCCCTCGCCCGGCCTTTAGGTTTACTTTTATAATAAACTGAAGTGAAATTGACACAGAATGAACCATTTTTAAAGTGAACAGTGGCGTTTAGTGGAAGGCTTACCGTTTTTGTTTTGGATCAAGCAAATGTCTTGTGCCTTCTCTTATTCCGTGAGCTCCCACTCATAGCTGTTACTCGTTTTGCAAGGGTACAAAATTGTTCCGCTTTTTCAAAGAAGACGTACTAATGTTTGCATCATATATTATTGTATATCTGAATGTAATCGAGTATGTATGTTAGAAAAGCCAAGGTTCCTTTCTGCAAGGGCTCTGAATGGTTTTTACTTAGAGGTTATGGAGGTATAAAGGATAGCACAATTCAATATAATCCCAAATAGATTGGCACTACCTCAGTTTCTGCTTGCCTGTTTTGTTTTTCTTCTAGTTTTAAGAATAATTTGTGATCATTGCAGAAAACATAAAATTTAAGCCAGGCGAGTTGACTGATGCCTGTAATCCCAGCACTTTCGGAGGCCGAGGCGGGCAGATCATCTGAGGTCAGGAGTTTGAGACTAGCCTGGCCAACGTGGTGAAACCACGTGTTTACTAAAAATGCAACAATTGGACGGATGTGGTGGCAGTCGCCTGTAATCCCAACTACTAGGAAGGCTGAAGCAAGAAAATCGCTTGAACCCAAGAGGCGGTGTTTGCAGTGAGCCAATATCACACCATTGCACTCCAGCCCAGGGCGGCAGAAACAAAACTCTGTCTCAAAAAAAAAAAAAAAAAAAAAAAATTTTTAGAAGCAGAGTGAAAAAACCAAAACCTATAATTACCCAGAGATAATCCTTGCTGTATTTCAAATTGTTTTTGTGTGTGTGTGTGTATAAAATATTTGTACAAATGACATAATCTTGGTTTAGTATCGAGTTTTTAAAACGTAAATAGGTGTCTAAGGACTTCGCTGATGATTTACCACTTTAATTACTTTCATTATTTGAAGTGGCCATTATGAAGTCCGCTGAACTAAAAGAATTATAATATTTTGATTTCTTTTAACTTTTTAAAAGCATAATCTAATTGATAGGGATAGGTTTCTGGGTAACAAACATAATTCATCAAAGGGCTGAGAACTACTGAGCTATAATTTTGGTTTCTTCAATTTTTCATTTTAAGCACTGGTAAACACTTCGTAACCGCGTAATTATATTTGGCAAAAAGAAAGCGTTAAACATTCTGTTGTTGCAGTGTTTGAGTTGTTGAGTTTGTTTTAAACTTGAACGCTGATGTACTTCGACCTATTGCCACTAAAATACATAGTCTTCTCCCATCACACCCTACCCCAGGTAGTGTACCTACACCCAGTTCAGCAAGTTGTTTTTTCACAAGCAGAATTTATTGTCTAGTATTTTAACTTATCATAGGTACTTTAATAGATTAACGAAGGAGAATTTGGTCTGGTGTCTAGAAAGAGCCAGCCAGTTATAAAGGAAATATTTGCTACAATCAAATCTTTGGAGAATGATCCCACTCAAATTCTCCTGGGGGATGGGGTAGAGGCAGGAGGGTGAGAGAGGAGCTTTTCGTGACTTATTTTGGCCCGCTTTCCTCTTCCCTATTCTAGCATTAAACTGTTTGCATGGTTTAGTTGAATCACTGCTGAAGAATATCTGGCCTCTGTTCTTTTTTATTAATGTTATAACACAGCTGGGCGTGGTAGCTCACACCTGTAACCCCAGTACTCTGGGAGGCTAAGGCAGTCGGATTGCTTGAGTCCAGGAGTTTGAGAACAGCCTGGCCAACATAGCAGAACTCTGCCTCTGCTAAAAACAAAAAAGTTAGCCAGGTGTGGTGGCCCACACCTGTAGCCCCAGCTACTCAGGAAGATGAGATGGGAGAATCACCTGAGCCCAGGAGGTCGAGGATCCAGTGAGCCGAGATTGTGCCACTGCACTCCAGCCTGGGCAACCAGAGTGAGACCCTGTCTCAAAAAAAAAAAAAAAAAAAGTTATTTTACCATTTTAAGACTTGCGTGGAATTCTCTGGACATTTCTGTCCACCTTCCAAAATTTTTCTGTGCCTTTCCATTGACCCTCCCTGTGTAGATTTTAAATTTGTGTTGTAGAAAGCACCACCTGAAGGGTAGGTTCTTTTTCTGTAACTTGAAATCATTTAGGGAAGGGGAGCGGGTAAGGAAGTGGAGTGGAAAAGGGAGGGTATGGGTAACCCTGAGTACAGTTACAGCTAGACTAGTTAAATGTGGTGAAAACAATCATAAAATCAATAGTGCACAGTACTTTTAGAACCCTATACATGTAGATTACTAAAAGGTTATTGTCTGCTAACATAGCCTGTTACTGTTTGCTATTCATTTAAACTCTTGTTTATTGCAAACAGGAGAATACTGGAGACAAATGCTCCTCCCCCTCCCTGTGGCTTTGAGCATTTGAAATATGGCTAGTGCTGTGAAGTGTGAAATACATACACTCAGATTTTGAGATTTAGTAGAAAAATTTCAATTTAAAAATATTGATTAAATGTTGGAATGACAATATGTTGCATAGACTGGGTAAAAGAAATGTATTATTACACTTAATTTTACTTGTTTCTACTTTTAAAAAAATGTAGCCGGGCACGGTGGCTCATGCCTGTAGTCCCAGCACTTTGGGAGGCCGAGGTGGGTGGATCACCTGAGGTCAGGAGTTTGAGACCAGCCTGACCAACATGGAGAAACCCCGTCTCTACTAAGAATACCAAATTAGCCAGGCGTGGTGGTGCATGCCTGTAATTCCAGCTACTTGGGAGGCTGAGGCAGGAGAATCGCTTGAACCTGGGAGGTGGAGGTTGTGGTGAGCTGAGATCGTGCCATTGCACAGCTGCCTGGGCAACAAGAGTGAAACTCTTGTCTCAAAAAAAAAAAAAGTATATACTAGAACATTTTAAATTATGTATGTGGCTTGCATATTTCTTTGAACAATGCAGCCTTAGTCTGCTAGGGATAGGGTGTTCCCAGGTGACATTAAGATGTATTGTTTTTTGGTTTCTATAATTTGAATGAATAGATACTGCTAATATCTACACGGCTGTTTTTTTAGTGCTTATGATAGCTCTCACAAAAGCATGATTATTATTTTGAAGAATATCTTAATCTCAAAACCACTTCCAGATAATTGAATTAACTGTTATTGAATTAATGTATTCAGTGGATCACTTGAACTTAAAATAATAAAATGACATCGATAAACACATAATCCATTAAAAAAAAGTTGAGCTAAGCATAATCAGCTAAATTTTCCCAAACTTGGCCTGTTACACACTGATTTTTATAATTTATCATTTTTCAAATGTTTAAGAGAAACCTGAAATGGAGAACATTGAACTTCCATTTTTTTCTACTGTGATTTAGAAAAAGACCATAATATTTTGATTCTAAAGGTAGAGGAAACCCTTTGGACCAGCTCATGGAAGAACTGTCTTTTTTTTCTTTCCTTTTTTTTTTGAGACAGGCCCTCATTCTGTCACCCATGCTGGAGTGCAGTGGTGCCATCACAGCTCACTGCAGCCTTGACTTCCCAGGCCCAAATGATTCTCCTACCTCGGCCTCCAGAGTAGCTGGGAGTACAGGTGTGTACCACCATGCCTGGCTAATTTTTTTTTTTTTTTTTTTTTTGTAGAGACGGGGTTTGCCACATTGCCCAGGCTGGTCTGGAAGTCCTGTGGCTCAAGCGATCCACCAGTCTCTGCCTCCCAAAGTGCTGGGATTACAGGTATGAGCCACTGCACCCAGTCGGAAGAACTGCCCTTTTAAACACAGTTGGAGAAACATAACCTATACATAAAATCCGTATATTTTTTACTTCCATGTTTGTAAACATTGACAGTTTGGCCCTAACCTGCCTTTGTTGATGCCTTTCCTCTTACTACCCTGTGTGGAGATTTGATATGGTATCGTATTCACAGCGTGGCCTCAGGGGCAAAGAGGTTTGCTGCTGTGTTCAGCTTGCTGGCTGTGAGCTTGGGCGAGTTACTTCCGTAAGCCTTGGTTTTCTTACCAAAACTAGTTTCTTAATTATTACTAGGGATAATAATAGTAATCAACCTCATAGATTCTGAGTGAGGATGCCTGTTAATCACCCACTACAGTTGTATAAATGGCTCAATAACAAAGCACACAGTGCTAAATGGTTCAAAAATTGTTTATCTCTTTTGGAACCCCCATTTCAGCCAAACTGGTCTTCCCACTGTTCCTTAAACATTTGGGATTTTCTCTCTGTGCTGTCACGCCTTCCTTTCTCAAGTGGAATGTTTGTTCCTCTCTCTCTCCCTCCCCTCCTCTCCTAGTTCTGCCTGCCAGAATCCTGTCCATCCTACTAGAGCAGTGGCTGGAAAACTTTTTTTTAAAGGACCAGGTAGTAAATGTTTTTGGTTTTGTGGGCCATATGGCCTCTGTCGAAAGGATTCCCCTTTGCCATGGAGTGTGAATGCATGGCTGTGTTCCCAGCAAACTATTTTGGACCTTGACGTTTCAATTAATGTAACTTTCCTGTGTCAGGAAATATTATTCTTCTTTTGAGTCTTTTCAAATGTTTTAAAATGTAAAAACCGTCCGTAGCTCACGGCTGCACAAAGACAGGTGTTGGCCGTCTGCGGGCTGTGGCTCGCTATCACCTGTGCCAGAGCACGCTGACCCCACACCGCCCTCTTGGAGCCTCGAGACCATCTCATTTGAAAGAAATCCTTTTTGTCTCTGAAGATCCTGCAGGATTTTTGTACTGCTCTATAGTAACGGTAACATTTATTGAGTGCTTACTTTGTATTGTACTGCAATTATTTGTGCTTGTTTCTTGCTTCCTAAACAGATTTTAAATTTCTGGAAGCTACAGGTGATTTTTAGCCCCCTTATGTAGAATGCAGTATAAATGAGTGCCTTTTACTTACTGGATTCTAAAATGTTTTGAGGGATAACTGAGTGAATTAAAATACTTGAAGTTGTTTGTAAAGTTTTCCTCCCTTTTTAAAAAATTTTTTTATTTTCACTTTTTTCTGTTTTTTTTGAGACGGAGTCTCACCCTGTCGCCCAAGCTGGAGTGCCGTGGTGCGATCTCGGCTCGGCAACCTCTGCCTCCTGGGTTCAAGGGATTCTCCTGCCTCAGCCTCCTGAGTAGCTGGGATTACAGGAGCCACCACACCCAGCTAATTTTTGTATTTTTAGTAGAGACAGGGTTTCACCATATTGGCTAGGCTGGTCTCAAATTCCTGACTTCAGGTGATCTGCCTGCCTCGGCCTCCCAAAGTGCTGGAATTGCTGCTCCCACCCTCTCCCTCCCTTTTTTTTTTTTTTTTTCAAGATTCTTATTTTTATATGCAAATTCTACCATTTTCTCAGAATTGCTTGAAGATTTTGAGGCCAATTTATTGGGGGTTATTTTCAGTCCTTCCACAAACCATGATTATAGGAGGTCTTAATAGAATGCCCTTCTAATGGGGACTAGCTATTACTGTTTTAATTATTGCTCCTTGTTTGACTTTTTAACTGTCGTCTCCAAGACACTTGTTTACATTTAGTCCTTAACACAGAACATTGACAGGACGATGTCCAATTTTGCAAAGGAGAGAAAGTAGGTAGAGGGTTAGGGAATTACGCAAGTATGAGAGAGGGCTCAGAGCGAATAGGAGAAAAGGGTCTGGATCCTCAGCCCCAGGCAGGGGGACGTATATTAATAAGGGTTCAGTGTCTTCCATCATTTCTTCTTCTTCTTTATTCTTTTTCTCTTGAAGTTGATGAATTGAAAATTATTCTGGATTGTGTGAGTACTTCATCACTTGATAAATATAAGGACCCATGAATGGTAATATTTATGTGGCATGCAAGTTCTCTCAAGTACTTTAGTCCTGTGGAAGTGAGATATTACATAACTACAAAACAGTAATTCTAGAATTAAAATGAAATTATGTAGTAATAATTGGACTTTGATGAACTTTGTTTCACTTAAACATTTTAAGAAAGTTTATGTTAACTTTTTTTTTCTTTGAGATGGAGTTTCACTCTTGTTGCTCCACCTCCTGGGTTCAAGCGATTCTCCTGCCTCAGCCTCCTGAGCAGCTGGGATCACAGGCATGCGCCACCATGCCTGGCTAATTTTGTATTTTTAGTAGAGAGTAGGAGTTTCTCCATGTTGATCAGGCTGGTCTTGAACTCCCGACCTCAGGTGATCCGCCTGCCTTGTTCTCCCAAAGTGTTGAGATTATAGGAGTGAGCCACTGCACCTGGTCCTATGTTAACTTTTTAATATTTTTAATTTTTTTAAGAAACAGTGTCTCACTATGTTGCTCAGGCTGGTCTCTTAACTCCTGAGCTCGAGCAGTCCTCCTGCCTCAGCCTACCAAGTAGCTGGTGTTACAGGTGCAAACCACCACCACCAGTTTATTTTCTTTTTTTTTTCTTGAGATGGAGTCAATCTATCTCACCCAGGCTGGAGTGAAGTGGTGTGAACTTGGCTCACTGCAACCTCCGCCTCCTGGGTTCAAGCAGTTCTCTCTGCCTTAGCCTCCTGAGTAGCTGGGATTACAGGTGCCCACCACCACACCTGGCTGATTTTTGTATTTTTTTCTAGTAGATACAGGGTTTTACCATGTTGGCTAGGCTGGTCTCAAATTCCTGACCTCAGGTCTTGAGATCAGGCTGGTCTCGAACTCCTGACCTCCCGCCTTGGCCTCCCAAAGTGCTAGGATGACAGGCGTGAGCCACCACACCCAGCAACTTATTTTCACACTTATATATACTTATCCCAAGTTCTAGGTATCTTACGAAAAATTATGGCATATATTATTTTAAAAATATACTTTTTTCAGATTCATGATTTTAAATAAACTGTAGCAGATATAGAAAATTCTAAAACTTTATTGAGTGGCTTTAAATAAAAACTAAATAAATGGAGAGCACAGTGGCTCAAGGAGTGGAAGATTCAATATTGTAAATGTGTCAATTCTCTGGAAACTGATTTATAGCTCTAATGTAATCCCACATTTAAAAAAATTAGACAAGTTGATTGTAAAACATTTGCCAAGGTCCCAGAAAAGGCAAAATACTCTAGAAAAAGAAAAGTTAGGAAAACTTCTCTACTAGAGATCAAGAAGAGATATAATAATTAAGGTAGTGTAATATTGGCACCAGACAGACTAATAATGATAGACCATTAGAACACCATATAGAGTCCAGATATAGTATCATGCATAGCCAGACACTTGGTTTATGACCTGGAGGTACAGCAGAAAGGCAGGCAAAACAATAACACTTTTAGAATTAATATAGGAGAATATACTCATGACCTCAGTGTACAGAAGCATTTCTTAAACAAGATGCTACAGGCACTAATAGAAAAATGGGCAAAAGTCTTGAACAGGCACTTCGGAAAAGGAGAAATCCAAATGTCTAACAAACGTGAAAAGGTGTTCAACCTCGTTAACAAGGAAATGCAAATTTCACCCACAGTGCCAGAACACTGTACACCTAATTAAAGTTGGATGTTGAACAGTAGAGACTTTCATAGATGGCTAGTACAGATATAAATTCACATGACTACTTTGGAAAACATCAAGAAAGTCCAAAATATGCATACTCCAGTGCCCAGCAATTTCAATATCAGAAATGCATATGCCTGAGAGAACTAGAAAAAATATTTGGAGTAATTTGTTTTCATGATGTTGATTCAAGTAATATTTCAGGACTGCTATGTCGTGTTCTGAACACACAGGGACCTTTGTTTCTGGAACAACAGTGAATAAATGTTATTTATATTTTCCTTCTCTGTTGAATATTTAAATATTCCATCCAATGTCTTCCTCAATTTTTAAAACAATGCTGGAAACAGAATAGGCATTTAATGAGTATTCTTGTGTTTTAAAAGCTATTTGAATTTTTACAATGCGAACCCTTCATCATGACTTTGTAATTACCTCAACTCTGGCTGTTGAGTAATTTGCTCAATTAAATCTGTTTGTGGGTGTAGTGAATTACAACTTCCTCTGGTTCCCTTGAGATCAAGTCTAACCCGGTGATTGCGTCATCTGGTGGGAGGCCAAGGTGACAGCAGCAGGTGGAAACCATGCTCAGGTCCTGGCCACTTTGCCTAGGATGAAAGCTGTTGTGGCAAAGAGGTGAAAGAGCTTCAAGCTTTGTAGTAAAAGGAACCTGGGCTTAAATTCCACTTATCAGCCCTGTGACCTTGGAGAAGTAATCATTCTTGGTTGTGGTGAGAATTAATTGAGATCAGGTATTTAAAGGACATCTGACAGTGCCTGACACAGGATAGGTGCTCTGTAAATGGCTGTAGCTGTAATTATTACTGTTCCACTAGCTGTTCACTTAAGTAACACTGAATTTCCACAGAATGCATTTTGAATCAGGTGGAATATGATTATGCTGATTTTGAAAATAAACAGCTGCATCTGTTAAACGGTTCTATATTTGTGGTCTTTAATTCCTTCAGGGAATTTGCAAATGAAGCTAACATGTTGTAGGTACACCTGAGTGAAAACATTTATAAAGAATTGTTATGGCAAAGATTTCAAAACAGGAATGCTTCTATTTTGCGTCTCCTGTGGAAAAAAATGCTAATCACATAGTTTTTATTTCTGCATTTTTTTTTTTTTTTTTTTTTTTTAGACAGAGTCTCTCTGTCACCCAGGCTGGAGTGCAATGGCACAATGTCAGCTCACTGCAACCTCCGCCTCCTGGGTTCAAGCAGTTCTCCTGTTTCAGCCTCCGGAGTAGCTAGGATTACCGGCATGCACCACCATGCCCGGCTAAGTTTTGTATTTTTAGTAGAGAAAGGGTTTCACCATGTTGAACAGGCTGGTCTTGAACTCCTAACCTCAGATGATCTGCCTGCCTTGTTCTCCCAAAGTGCTGGGATTACAGGCGTGAGCCACCATGCCTGGCCTCAGTTTTCTTCTTAATTTTGTGTCTGAGTCATGGTTCAGTCTATTTTTACTAAAAACTGCGTTTCAGGAGTTGCAGAATGAACAAGTAGTTATTACACTGTTTTATATTACATATTGTAGTGTTAAATGATGAAAATTATTCTCTAGAATGATTTTCCTCTAAGTAATTTTAATAAGTTAAAAAGTTTTCCCTAGTTAAAACATTTTAAAGCATATGGGTTTATTGAGAAAACAGCTTACTACTTAAGATTGTGCCTTATACATTAACCAGGAGTTTATCCTAACAACTTGGGTTTGTGATTTGTTGAGTCATAGTCACCACCCAGAACCATCTGTAAGGAAGGCTTTTCAGGCCACATAAGAACCACCTGAAAGTCTCCTAATTACTGCACTGGCTGATTCAACAAAAGAGCTTAAGATAGGGGGGCCAGATAGTGTTGGGTGCATGGGTGAAACAGGGTCTTACATTGTACCCCCCATTGTACCCCCCACCAGCTGTCTTGTGACCGAATACCGCTGTTCAGAAGGGAGCTGGAGGATGTGTGCTTGGAGCTTTCTAAATTCATTATTCATAGCTGAGAAACATGGATGCTTAATGATTCCCACTTCCCCCCACAACCCAGAGACAGAGTCTTGCTGTTGCCCAGGTGGAGTGCAGTGGCATGATCACAGCTCACTGCAATCTCGAACTCCTAGGCTTAAGCGATCCTCCCACTTCAGCTTCCCAAAGTACTGGGATTGCAGATGTGAGTCACCATGCCTGGAGTTTGTCTTTCACCTAGCTTTCTTTGTTACTCTGGTACAACTAGTTCATGAACTGTGGGAACTTTCGACCAATTAAATAAAGTTTAAATTCTTCCACTTCCTCTGTGGTCTTTTATAGCCCCATCCTTACTACTGTTTGAGGCTTGTCTCTCTCATAGTTACTAGTCGCTAAGCATGCCCTCAATTTATCTTGCCTCTGGAACTTTCTAGAAACTTTGCATCAACTTAACCTCCCATCTTTTTTTTTTTCTAAGAACAGCTTTGTTGAAGTAAAATTTACATATCATACAATTCACTTATTTAAAGTGTACATGATTCTGCCAAATGCGGTGGTTCACGCCTGTAGTCCTAGCATTTTGGGATGCCGAAGCGGGTGAATTGCTCGAGACCAGCCTGGGCAACATGGTGAAACCTGTCTCTACCCATAATACAAAAATTAGCCAGTCTTATAAGCTGGTCTCAAAATAAATAAATAGATAGATGAAAAAAATTTAAAAATAAAGTGAACAATTCAATGGCTTTAATACATTCACGGAGTTGTGCAGCTGTCACTGTCACTA
Source organism: Cacajao melanocephalus (assembly GCA_963573385.1). Classification (NCBI taxonomy): domain Eukaryota; kingdom Metazoa; phylum Chordata; class Mammalia; order Primates; family Pitheciidae; genus Cacajao; species Cacajao melanocephalus. The sequence continues at coordinate 1,751 of CAUYLG010052027.1, read as the reverse complement.
CAGTCAATTTTATAACATTTTTATAACCTCCAAAAGAAACCCTGAACCATTTAGCTGTCACCATTGATTCTTCTATCTCCTCCTAAGCCCTAGGCTACCACTAAGTTTATTTTTTGTGTCTATTAATGTGCTTATTCTGCAAATTAATATTTCATATAATATTTTACATAAATGGAATCATTCAGTGTGTATTCCTTTGTGACTGGCTTCTTTCATTTAGCATAATGTTCTCAGGATTCATCCACATTGTAGCATGTAGCAGTTCTTCATTCCTTTTTATGGTCAAATAGTATCTTGTTATATGGATATACCACATTTTATCCATTTATCAGTTGATGGATATTTGGATCATTTCCATTTCTTAGCTGTTATGAATAATGCCACTGTAAGCATTCATGTACAAGTTTTTTTAGGGACATATGCTTTTATTTCTCATGGGTTTATTACACCTTGATGAGGAATTGCTGAGTCATTTGGTGCATCTATGTTTAGCCTTCTGTGGAATTGCTGGGCTGTTTTCTCTATTGGCAGCAGTGTTTTACATTCTCACCAGTAGTGTGTGAGGGTTCCAGTTTCTCCTCATCCTCACCCACACTGGTTATTATCTGTTGCCATATTAGAATTTTGAATGAAATTGAGAAGACGAAAATGCACTACAAAAATAAGCATAATAGAAACCAGAGTATCATTAATAAAGGCAGTTTTGTGTAGTTTGTTGACATGGCATGAAAGCTGTTGCCTCGCTTAGGTTTGGAGCTCTCCAGACAATAAAGGATACAGATTAATATTTTGCTGAAATTGAGGCCATAAAAGTATTATTCTGAAGCTGCAATATGCTGTAACTTTTCTTAGCTGAACAAACCTTTTCTATTAGTGGAGAGTTTGTAATCTGTGTGATTTGAATTTCAGGTATATTTTGCCTACACAATAGCAGACATGAACCTGAGGTGCTTATTTTCATTTAACTATTTTCATTCTTTTTGACCCTGGGAATGAACATGAATTGTTAGGGTGAATTAATAAGGATATATTAATAAATACAAAAACCACAACAATGAGCATTTTTGAGTGTTCCTGTGGGCCAGGTGTAGTGTCAAGCACTTTCCATGGGTTTTCATTTGCACAGTGTATTTTATTTATTTCATAGTTCTACCTTAGGGAATTGGAACTGTTGGTACTGCCATACCCATGTTAATAGATGAAGTCATGACACCTTGAGAAGTAACTTCACTCACCTGGATCATAGAGCTGTAGCTGGTAGCTGAGGAGTCTCAATCCAGGCCCCCGACCCTAGAGATGTGTTGCCCTCCACTCAAAGTGACACAGTGGGCTTGGCGTGGTGGCTCACGCCTATAATTCCAGCACTTTGGTAGACCTAGGCAGGCGGATCACTTGAGGCTAGGAGTTCGAGACCAGCCCGGCCAACATGGCAAAACCCCATCTCTACTAAAAATACAAAAAAATTAGCCGGGTATGGTGGCGCACACCTGTGGTCCCAGCTACAGGTGTGCGCCACCATACCCGGCTGTGTGTCTGAGGTTCAGTTGTTTGAACCTGGGAGACAGAGGTTCCAATTGAGCCAAGATTGTGCCACTGCACTCCAGCTTGGGTAACAGAGCAAGTCCCTGTCTCAAAAAAAAAAAAAAAAAAAAAAAAAAAAAGGCAAACCAATTTAAGGCAACAGGGGTATTGGGGGGGGGAATTTTGGGAATTAGCAGACGGCTAGAAGGTAACGTTAAAAAACCCGAAAT